>JASCZW010005844.1:0-132297 GCA_034211315.2 Aedes japonicus
AGACCACCCAGCTTAAATCTCAACCGATCGCGAATCTGAGCATAAACACTCGCATTGTTCCCATATACTTAGAATAGAACCACCAAGAACTTTCCTTCTAAGCATAAGACAGAATTGTAGTTAGTCTTAAGTGATCAGTGAATAAAGAGAAGAGCTAAGGCTCAAAATATATTTTTTAGATTCCCTCAAAGGAAATCTTTAACTGGCGCCGAATAGGGACCAGAAGTCTAAGTGCAAGTACGAGCAAGTGTTAAGTGTTCTAGAGATAGACTTAGCAGATTCACAGCGTAAGAGCTACGTGAACTCTAAGTTTAATTAATATCACACCAGGAAGGCGTGAATCGTTAGAGATATCACATTCCTGTTCCTCGCTCGGAAACCCATCCGGATCGCGATTGCAGCCGCACGGACCAGCACCATCAGTAATCAGGACAGCTAATTACTCGTTCCTGACGAAAAGGAGACCCGCAACCGTGCTGAGAAGGAGGAAGACACACTTCTGGTTCCGACCCAACTAGTCTCTACTGCACCCGGCAGAGTTGGGAATAGGATTCGATTAAAAACCCCTGGACAAGTGCCCCGCAGAATCCCACAATCTTCTAGCATACCTGGAAGATGTCCAGATTTATATTGTAAGTATTAATTAACAAATTCCAAGTTTCAGCTTGAAAGAAATTAAGTGAAATAAAGTGAAGTGAAATCAGTGTAATAAATCAAATTGAATATAAACAAAACAAATATTTGAAACATCATATTAATTCTTTATTAGCTTCAATTTAAACTCGAGATACACAATTATATCTAAAAGTAAAATTTAGTAGTTTAATAATTTAAAATTGAAAAAAATATTGTTGAATTGAGTGTATGTAAAGTTTTCTCTTGCGTGTGAAAGTGAGTGTATATTTCAATCAAAATTGAAGAGTTAATAAATAGATTACAAAACCTTAGTCTAGATCATAACATGGACCAGCAAATCCAAACATTACTTGCTAGAGTTGCCGCTCTAGAAGCTGCCGGAATTGCACCGCAGCCAATTGATTACTCAGATCCGCCACTATATTTGACAGATGAAACCGGCACACCTGTTGATCCGGAGTCAATTGAAAAATACCCGATTTTGTAAGGGATCTACCATCATTTTCTGGTGATCCTACTGAACTTAACGCATGGATCAAGGACGCCGAAGGCTAATTAAGTGGTATGCACCGACTCAAATTAGTACGGTAGCACAAAGAAATAAGTTTCATGTCATATGTAAAACCGTTCGAAGGAAAATTAGAGGTGAAGCGAATGACGCCTTAGTCGCATCAAACGTAAACATAAATTGGAATTTAATTAAAAAAACTCTTGTAACGTATTACGGCGAAAAGAGAGATTTAGGTACTCTTGATTACCAACTCTCAAACAGTTGTCAAAAGGGAAGATCGTTAGAAGTGTTTTATAATGAGATCAATAAAATTCTCTCATTGATTTCCAATTGTGTCGCTACGGATGACCAATTTGCACATCCAGAGGCAGCAAAATCAATTCTATCACTATACAATCGGAAAGCCATAGATGCATTTGTTCGAGGATTGGACGGAGAAGTTGGAAAATTCCTCAAAAACGCTAACGTTGATTCATTAGCAACAGCGTACTCCTATTGCATAACCTTCCAGAACATGGAGTTTAGAAAAAGTTTAACCCATCCAAAGGTTTATGAATATACTTCAGGACCAACTAATCGAATACCACAACCACCGAAAATACCACCCAAACCAATCCACACTCCCCGCATTCCGATGAGACCACATCCATCATCCCATTTTGTACCGAATTACTCACCTTTTGTTCGTCAATATCCACAATATCCGCAAAGAAATATTGCACCTCCTGCACCACCGCAAAGAAATGGACCACATAATAATCCATATTTCCAACAACGGAATCCTTCCAGAAACCACTAGACAAACCAGTTCCCATGGAGGTAGACCCATCTATTAGATCCCGACAAGTTAACTATGGTAATCGTCCCACAGGCCCCCCTTGAAGAGACCAAGACAATTTAATATAGTTACACATGAACACCCACCAGAACAAAATCAAGACCACGAATATACATCAGACGATCAATCAGAGGAATACCTTCAACTACCGTATGATAGTGATGAACACGATACTTCATTCGAACGATATGTCAAATCAATCGAAACTCAAGATTTCACCGCAGACGAAAACGACGATTGTGCTGAACTTAATTTTTAGGATAGACTCTACATTACCATATTTTTTATTTTATGGTAATCTATCAAAACCTTTGAAAATTCTCATTGACACTGGATCGAATAAAAATTTTATTCATCCAAAATATGCAAAAATTTCTCACGATGTTAAGAAACCATTTTCAGTTTCCTCCGTTGGTGGAGATATTCAAATAAAAAATATTCAAAAAGCTAAATTTTTCAAACCATACTCCGATATCGATGTTAATTTTTTTCACATGAATCAATTAAAAACATTCGATGCTATCATAGGACACGATACGTTGAAAGAACTAAACGCAGTGATAGACACAAGCGATGAAAAGCTAATTCTCAATAAAGAACATGTAATACCACTACTACAGTACCAGCTACAACAGGTAAACCAAATTCAAGTAAGAAATGAACATTTATCCAACCAACAGAAAGTTGAACTTAACAGCCTTCTAAAAAAATTTCAAGATTTATTACAGCCCCCAGATGAAAAAATTGCCTTTTACAACAAGGGTTAAAGCTGAAATTAGAACGACAGACGAAAGCCAGTATATAGCAAATCTTACCCATATCCACAAGCACTAAAATCCGAGGTTAATAAACAAATTGAAAAGCTACTTAAAGATGGAATAATAAGACCATCTCGATCCCCATATAATTCACCAGTTTGGATAGTTCCGAAAAAAATGGATGCATCCAACGAAAAAAAGTATAGAATGGTTATAGACTATAGAAAATTGAATTCCAAAACAATTGGTGATAGATATCCTATCCCAGATACCTCAACAGTGTTAGCCAACTTAGGTGCAAATAAATATTTTACAACATTAGATCTAGCATCAGGATTTCACCAAATCCCCATGTCTGAAAAGGATGTTGAAAAAACTGCATTTTCAGTTAATAATGGGAAATATGAATTCATTCGTTTGCCATTCGGATTAAAAAATGCTCCTGCTATTTTTCAAAGAGTTATGGATGACATTTTAAGAGATCATCTCGGAAAAATATGCTACGTGTACATTGATGATATCATAATTTTGGAAAAACATATGAAGAACATATGCAAAATTTAGAAACTATTTTGGAAACATTAAAAAAGGCAAATTTTAAAATTCAGCCTGACAAATCAGAATTTCTTAGGACTGAAGTAGAATTTCTTGGCTTTATCATATCAGAAGAAGGATTAAAACCAAACATGAAAAAAGTAGAATGCATTCGCAACTACACTGAACCGAAATGCTTGAAAGATTTAAGAGCCTTTCTCGGACTCTCAGGATACTACAGGCGTTTTATAAAGGACTATGCAAAAATTGCAAAGCCTTTAACAAAACTTTTAAGAGGGAAGATGGCCATCGCCAAATCTGTAAAAATCAATCAAAAAACTTTCCGATTACCTTTGATGACGAGGCAAAACAATCTTTTCAAACCCTTAAAGATATCTTATCCTCCAATGATGTTTTGGCGTACCCAAATTTTGAAGAGAGTTTTATTCTTACTACCGATGCATCTGACAAAGCTCTAGGTGCAGTTCTCTCACAAACTTTCCATGATGGCGAAAGGCCGATCACCTTCATTTCTCGGACACTTTCAAGAACAGAAGAAAATTACGCGACTAATGAGAAAGAAATGCTCGCTGTCGTATGGGCATTGCATACTCTCGAAATTTTATCTATGGAGCAAAACTTAAAATATTTACAGATCATCTCCCACTAACATTCACCCTATCACCCAAAAATAATAATGCTAAGCTAAAGCGTTGGAAAGCATTTCTGGAAGAACATGATTATGAAATACATTATAAACCTGGAAAATCCAACGTTGTGGCAGACGCACTGTCCCGCATTCAAATTAATTCACTAACCCCTACACAGCACTCAGCCAATGATGATGACACGTCTTTTATTCCTTCCACCGAAGCACCGATTAACGTTTTCAGAAACCAATTAATTTTCAAAATAGATGAAAATTCTAGCTACGAACAAAACAGACCTTTTGAAAGATTTACGAGACATATATTTTCAGAACCACAATTTAGTAACGGATTTCTAAAAAGCAAACTCAAAGAATATTTAATGCCAGGCATTCTTAATGGAATAATGACAGACGAACCCACTATGGGAAAAATTCAAGAAATTTACAAAGAAATATTCAATCCAAAAATAGTTCGAGCTAGATATTCTCAAAGAATGGTACAGGATATAGAAGAAGAAGAACAACAACTTGAAGAAATAAAAATAATTCATAACTTTGCCCATCGTAATGCCAAAGAGAACTCCCTTCAATTGATAAAGAAATTTTATTTTCCTGGATCATTCAAATTAATTCAGAATTATGTAAAAATTGCGAAATCTGTAAAATGGAAAAGTATGAACGCAAACCCCAAAAGTACATTCCCGTTAAAACTCCAATACCTAAATACCCTGGAGAAATAGTTCACATAGATATCTTTTTATATAATGCTAACCTCCTTTTTATATCATCACTTGATAAATTCTCTAAGTTTTTAAAAATAAAGCCAATCAAATCTAAATCCATAGTGGATGTGAAAAATGTACTAACAGAACTCCTATATGATTGGGATTTACCTTCTCAGATTGTCATAGACAATGAAAGTTCATTTGTGTCCAACGTAATAGAACAACAAATCAAAAACTTAGGCATTGACATATTCAAAACACCTGTGAATAGATCAGAAACTAATGGTCAAGTAGAACGATGTCACTCGACTATCAGAGAAATAGCCAGATGTATCAAAGCACTTAATCCCGATATAACGATTCATAATTTAATACAAGAAGCAGCCCATAAATATAACAACACAATTCATTCTTTCACTAATCAAACTCCAAAGAGTATTTATACAGGAGATAATCCCGATAATTTACCCTTCAATGAATTTACAATCCAAAGAGAAAAAAATAATGACAGGATTTTACAATTATATAAAGCAAAAGATGATAAGATCATTCCCCAACAATATCAACCCTATGAACCTAATACATATGTTTATGAAAAATCACACTCCAACAATAAGAGAAAAAGCAGGTATAATATGGTAAAAGTCAAAGAGAATCACAACACCTATATAATTGATTCAAACAATAGAAAAATACACAAATGTAACCTGAGGAAGAACAATAACTAATTTTCTGTATCTTTTCAGACTCGCCCTCTGCGTGTCTATCGTACAGGCAGGAATTCACATACATGACTTAACGAACAACCCTTTGGCTATCGTACCTCTTGGAGAAGCCAAAGTAAAGACAGGACACATTCGCATCGTTCATCCCATTGACCTCATTCAGATTGGCAACACTATAACGAATATCAATAACGATATACAAAACAACCCTTTACTAATCCTCTCTATGAATTAATACAAATTAAGAATTATAAACTCTATGAAACATTTATGAAAGTCAAACCTTTTGTTAAAAGACAAAAAAGATGGGACACAATCGGGACCGTTTGGAAATGGATCGCAGGCAGCCCAGACGCAGAGGACCTTCGTCTCATCAACTCATCCATGAATTCACTTATTATGCAGAACAACAAACAAGTTTTCATCAACCAAGCGATTGATCAGCGTATCCAAGAAATAACGGACATAACCAACCAGGTCCTAAAAATCGAAAATGAGCGTACGAAAAACCATTCTATCGAGATTAATCAACTAATAGTTCTTTCCAACCTTGACTCTCTACAAAATCAAGTTGAAACATTAGAAGAAGCTATACTCATGGCTAAACATGGCATTCCAAGCAGCAAACTATTATCGATTAGAGACTTCAACAGAATTGCTTCGTTCCTTCAATCTCATGACGTACAAATGAGATCTTTCGAAGAGCTACTTTCACAATCCAAGGCACAGGTATTGCTGAATGATACCCATATCATATACATGCTGAAAATTCCACAAGTATCCACTATGACCTATGAATATGATTATGTGGACTCCATTATCAAATCAAATAAACGGATTTCTCTTAACAAAAATTACATCCTCAGAAACAACACACACGTTTATGAAATGGATCAACCATGTGAAGAGCAGAACAATTACTTCTTATGTGAAAACTCACAGCTTGAACATGTAAATGAATGTATTCACAAATTAACTACAGGACAACATTCTAATTGCACCTTTGAAAAAGTGTACTCAGGAGGACTCGTGAAAAGAATTAATGAAGGAACCATTCTCATCAACGACGCAGTCGCAGAAGTTACATCCAATTGCACAAACTCAAGCCAACCATTAATTGGATCATTCCTTATACAATTCACACAATGTAATATTCATATAAATGGAGAACTCTATTCTAACTACAGAGATAACCATACCCGGAAAACCATACTATCCGACAACAGGACTTCGCGCAAATGAAATTTCCATGATAGATGCCCCACCTGTTGAATACATACAGAATTTAACCTTGGAACACCGTGAGAAACTAGAACTATTGAATCTTCAAAGCAATTCCTTGAGCTGGAAACTCAACCTATTTGGATCGTTTGGATTATCAACGGTAACTATAATCGCCGTCATAATAGCGATATTTTGGTACATTTCCAGACAAAAACCCAATACCAACCTAACAGTTGAATTCAGCAAAGCCATGGAAACAGTCGTTTTAAAAGACTCCGAACCTTCATCATCCACATCAACTGATAGTAAATCTCTTACCACTAACCCTGACGAATTATCCGAGGAAAGGAAGAAAGAACTGCAAACATATTTTGATGCTCCACCCGCGCTACGAACCATCCACATGTAACTTTGAGGACAAAGATACTTAAGAGGGAAGAGTTAGCAACGACGCGATCTAATCACCAAACTTCAACGATCACACCAGACGCCAGCCGCAATAATTCCCACGATCAAACCACAAGCCAGACGCCAGACGCAATTATCGATTAGTCTAAACAATCGCTTTCACTATCGTCACGCCGATATGCTGATGTCACCAGACCACCCAGCTTAAATCTCAACCGATCGCGAATCTGAGCATAAACACTCGCATTGTTCCCATATACTTAGAATAGAACCACCAAGAACTTTCCTTCTAAGCATAAGACAGAATTGTAGTTAGTCTTAAGTGATCAGTGAATAAAGAAAGAGCTAAGGCTCAAAATATATTTTTTAGATTCCCTCAAAAGGAAATCTTTAACTTGAGGTGAGTAATGTACTTTAATTAGTTTATGGTGTTAACTAGATTTCGTGAAGTTCCTAGAAATTATGATAACAGAACATTTGGAGATTGAATTTGTTCAGCTTTTCTACAAAATGACTGTTGTTAAGTGTGCGTATTTGAATTGAAAAAAAATCTGAGTTTTACATCAGCGCTCGCTGATATGATAAACTTAATTTAAGTTCGTGAAAAATAAACTTTTCTGATCATTTTAAGCATCGATTAAAGGTACATAGCATGATTGTGAATAATTTAACAACATTTTCCTTGAGCAAATCCAGAAATTCCCATCTCATCCTTACCATCTATTTCATAGAAAATTATCTTTATATATAAAAATGAATTTCTGGGTGTCTGAACCTTATAAAGACTGCACTCGGAAAAAATGAAACACACAAAAATAATCTTCGAAAATGCATTTTAAATTGGATACTTTTCAGGGATTGAATAACTATATATTAGCTATATTTTGGCATAATTAATTTATTGAATTTCTTCTCCCAAGCTGAATGCTCGTACATTTCTCTTAACACTGCTTATGAGATCTTGGGCGAGGCTTTGTCCATCTTCCTTACACAATTTCTCCCAGTTTTTCTTCAAAGCTTCATCGGTTTTGAATGTTTTTCCGCTTTTCTTCAACTTCTTCTTCATTATCGACCAAAACTTTTCGATCGGACGAAGTTCTGATGTATTTGGCGGGTTCGCCTCCTTCGGGACCTCATTAACGCCCTTCGCTCCGCACCAATCCATTGCAGGCTTGGCGTTATGGCACGAAACGATATCCGGCCAGAACAACGTGGGACCACAGTGAGAGCGGAGGAAGCGGTACAGCTTCCGTTTGGCGCCTTCCTGACCTTAAAAACACATAGCCCAGCCGGTTCCTCTTCTTTCTCTGATTCCTCTCCAAATTCTTATTATTATTATTATTTTTATTTTTTACGCCTGCCATCTCCTTCTTGTATTTTTCTCACATTTGTTCCATTAGTTCAAAATTCTCTAGCTCATCCTTAAACGCTTTTTCAAGCAACTCCTTTTCCTGTGCCATTTCCTGCTTCCTCATTTCATTTTCATTTGGAGCTTCTTTTCTTTCAGGATCCGATCCGTTTCCATCCTTTTCTTCCTCAGCAGACGTTCCATCACCAACTCATTTGCCTTTCGCTCTTTGCTCTTTCTCAAGCTCTTTCAGTTTTTTCTCGAGATGCGAACCGGACTGCCGATCGGATTTGACGCTTGATTTGTCCGAGCTTCTTTTTCGAAGATTTATTCCTTCTTTGTTCTTCCATCAATTTTTCTTGCTCCTCCTCTACTTTTTGACATTTCTCCGTCGGGCAGAACCACTTCTCCCGATCACGGATGTTCGACTCCTGCAAACCTACACAGCGACAATGCACAGTGGTCCAGAATGCAAATTTAGCTGGAAAGATACATTTTCAGCCTAAGTTTGAAGTTTTGGAGCAAAATTTACTTCCACAAAGTTGTTTCTAATAACAAGGCTAACTTTTGCAGAAATAAATGCATACATTATTTGGAAAAATTGTAAAATAAATAATTTCAAGCACTTTGATGGTATAATTTTTTCTGTACCTTTATTCCCGCAAACATTAAAATTTTGAGAAATGCACTGAAAGTTGATGTTCAAGAAACTTTTTTCCCTGACATTGCTCCATCCTGAAGTTTTCGCTAAAATTTGCATAATAACTTCAAGTTCTTACAGTCTGAAAATAAAAGAAATAGAAAAAACCTTTTTTTGAGGTATTCAAATTTTTATGTTAATTTTAGATATATTTTTTTCCGATATTTTTTTCACTGTATATTTTGTCACAACCTTCACTGTTTAGACAGTTTTTTTTTGTACAACCAAAGGTTTTTAAGCTACAAATTATTAATTGAAGTGCTATTCAAAATGCTTACGCCATTTTTAAAACTGACTCTTGAGTCTACAACTTTTTTGCATCAGTGGAAAAAACTTACTTTCGTGGGTAAAACATGTTTACAAATTTTAAGACACTCGAAGTTGGTCGGTAGGTCATTTCACCTGGAAACGCTCTCCAAATTTATTTGGTTTTTGCGTTCTGAAAAATCCTATGGAAATGTCACGTTTTATGGAAAGCCTTTTGTCCTGTTATTTGCGGTATCATATGACGAATATGTGGTCCGATTTGGCTAGTTTGAATTACCTTGTCACCTAAGTTTTTTGAGTATTTCTTGTTCAAATATTATTTCAAACAATTTTGTTTTAAAAACCTCAACAGAAGTCTTAATATTTGCCTCGGTCTTAAATATGACTTGCCAATCGATTTCGTTAAGTTTGTGTCTAATGATATCATAATTTGCTTAATGATATTGGATGACCTTTTCATATTCGTAGTTTTGGGGTCTTTTGAATTCGTGGGACACTCAATTGTTGTGTGAAAAGCTTCGTTTTTCCAAAATGAAAAAATTGATTTAGCATAGAAATCATCCTCAATATATGTCAATAAAAAATTTAAATTTCAATTTTGCTGGTTTTTTATACAACTAATTTGGTTGAGCCCTAACCTGCAGTTTTGTCGAGAATAAAGTGTAATGTTTAATTTTCCCCAACAACTGGTAGCAAGTTGTACTCATTTTCTGTGTAGAATGAAGTCAGCACTAAGTTGATTTAATTCTTCGTAAATGTAAAAAAATGCTGTTATATGGCTCTCTACGAGCGAAGTTTGGGCGAAAATACACAATGGTAAATGCTGTAGATCTCTAGCAGTGTGATGTGATTAATTCTGTCGTGAACAAGTACGTTTCATGTAATTCAAATCTAGTTTCTTTTAGCTCATTAATGATTTGTCATACATGTGCTCTATGTTTTTCAGTTAAAACATGTTTGTTTACCTCTGATACCGTGTTTGCATATTATATTTCATAAATGTATCAACATAAGTCTTCCGTGTTTCAAAAAGCAAACATGCGAGTAACGCCAAGTGTCATAATAAAACTAGTCAGGTTTGTTTTGTTAGAGCCATATTGAACGAGAAAAGATAGTTTTTGAACTTTGCTTTAGTTATGTTAAAGGGTGATACGGTCAAAATTTGGTCAAGGGAAAACGCGTGTAAATCGGTGAAATCGTTTATTTAAAAAATCAAATTAAATTTCTTTTTCAAGTTCAATTAGTATAAAATTCAGGAAAAATATTCAGTTAGGCTTCCGCTTTTCCAAATCCGAATTGCCGGGCCTTACGCTTGACCCCTGCCATCAGATTTTGTACAGCCACCTTGTCCACCTTCTTCGCCGCAGAAAGCCAGTTTGCCTTGAACTGCTACTCGTCCTTAGCAGTTTTTTTGGTCTTCTTTAGGTTCCGCTTGACAATAGCCCAGTATTTCACAATTGGGCGGAGCTCTGGCGTGTTGGGAGGGTTCTTGTCGCTTGGGAACCACCTGCACGTTGTTGGCGGCGTACCACTCCATGGCCTTTTTACCGTAATGGCAAGATGCCAAATCCGGCCAAAACAGTACGGAACAACCGTGTTTCTTCAGGAAAGGCAGCAGACGTTTATTCAAACACTCTTTCACGTAAATTTCTTGGTTGACAGTCCCGGAAGCTATGAAAATGCTGCTTTTCAAGCCACAGGTACAGATGGCTTGCCAAACCAGATATTTCTTTGCGAACTTTGACAGTTTCGTGTGCTTGAAAATATCTGCTACCTTTCCCCTTCCTTTTGCCGTATAAAACTCCTGTCCCGGAAGCTGCTTGTAGTCGGCTTTGACGTAGGTTTCGTCGTCCATTACCACGCAGTCAAACTTCGTCAGCATCGTCGTGTACAGCCTCCGGGATCGCGCTTTGGCCGTCGTATTTTGTTTATCATCGCGATTTGGAGTCACTACCTTCTTGTAAGTCGATAGTCCGGCTCGTTTTTTGGCTCGATGCACGGTTGTAGACGATACACCCAGCTTATTTGCGGCATCTCGGAGAAATAGGTTAGGGTTTCGCTTGAAACTACCGGCAACTCTCTTTGTCGTCTCAGCGGCTTCCGGTTTTCGATTTCCCCCCGATCCAGACTTCCTGGCTGTCGACAAACGTTCCCCAAACACTTTAATTACATTTGTAACGGTTGATTTGGCAACTTTTAGCGATTTTGCCAACTTTGCGTGCGAGTAGCTCGGATTTTCGCGATGCGCGAGCAAAATTTTGATACGCTGCTCTTCTTGCTTGGACGGCATTTTGACAACTGAAGGGTGAATTCCAAAATCAAAATAGGAGCAACATTCTACACACACACCTTCAAAATGAGGGGTGTTCAGGTTTTTTAAATGCAAAATTGAAAGAAATACGTCAAGTTGATATTGACCAAATTTTGACCGTATCGCCCTTTAGAATGATGAGAACGGGGGCGACCCCGGCGTAGTGGTTAACATTCATACCTCTCACGCCAAAGTCACGACTTCGAATCTCCCCACAGACAAGTTACGAAAGTACCCAAAAATGTATTTGAGTGACTACAACGATGAACCAGCCTCGATAATCAAGGAAATGCAAAAATATAGAATGATGAAATATTGTCAATTTCAGTCACCATTTGCTTGTATGATCGAACATTATGATTGATGCCATTGCTTGAACGACAACGTGAAGTATCAACAAAACTTAGTGGCAATCAACATATACAATTTGGTTTAGCAAATGCTTTTAATTTGAATTTCTACCTCTGGCTTGGCTGGCTTTGCGTTCATAGCATGAACCCCTGGTTCAAGAATGCTCTTTTGCTGCCGGCAAAAATTCAACTGAAGTTTTATTTTTTATGTTTTTGACCATTATTAGACATAAATTATGTTTCGTAAGCTCAACCTTCTGCGCTATTTCTTTTCTACAGTAGTGCCGGAAAAGGTTTTTTATCATCGGAATGGCAAAAATGCTTGTTATGAAACATTTTGTGTTACTTGGGTTTAAACTTTATAAAACAAATGATAAAATAAACGATGATGATGATGATTATGATGAAATACTACCATCTATTGTAGCAAGGTAACTTTCCATAGCAGTTGAATAATCTGAAAAACTATTTGATTGGGATTCTGATGTTGTTTGCAACCATCAAGCTCCTGTATGAAGGGCCAAAAAAGTTTGGGCGGGCCCGTAAGCAGAGACACTTACGCGAAACCCGTGAATATAGGGAAGAGAATCTCCTTCAAAAAGCAAGTTCACACCCATAGCACTAGCATCGTGCCTTCGATTGACAGAATAAACCCAATAGATGGGGTCGAAGAGTCCACTCTTGTTCCGCAAAATGTTAACAATAGGGAGGAGGCAGTCCCATGCTCGATATCCAAATCGTTTCACTTGGGTGCCCTGATGGTCCCTCCTTTCCCCCGTTATACGTTATTTAGTGTAATGTTATATTTCGAATATAAATAGTGGATGAAAGTAAATTTGGTTAGGGTCTGTGTCGTCTCGGTGTTTCTGCTTTTAATGAGCTGACTTAAGACGAAGGCCTTTGCTGGTCTATGGTCTATACACGATGTCATATGGTATTGCTCGCGGTCATAGGAAAGGGCAGAGAACAGAAAGAACCCAAGTAACACCACTTGTCATATTAATGTTAAAAATGCACCTTTTAGACAAAGCTCAAGTTTTTTCCTAATGCCAAAAGTTTATTTCATACACGCATATTACCGAAAAAGCGCCATAAATGTGGTAGTTTTAACATATTTTAGGTCATACAAGATGTTCTGTAGAACTTCAATAAGACAAATATGATGTTCTATAGATGCTTAAAACAGCGTGCTTATAACGTAGTGATATGTTTGTTAAAGTAAGCACGGTACTAAAATAATTAAAGTTAACAAAATATAAACAAAAAAATTCAGTGGCGAAAGGATATCGTAGTTTATAGTATTTTTTGCGATAACGATGATTGTTTATTACTTTTTCAAAAATGAGTGGAAGTTGTGTGTGTGTGTTTGCAATCAATCTCCCACTGACCGGCAGTGCTTTTATGGAAGAAACTTGTCTGCATTTCTTCAGTAATTTATGTGTAATCACTATGTGCAAACAGTTTTAGCCCTGGAGATTGAAGGTGACAGCTCTATTGAAAATCCAACGACCCATTTCAAGAATGCCTGTTCCTACACGTACATTCTGAGGTCATCTTCATATACAATAAGCCCCGCATGAAAATCTTCGCATATCAAATGGATATGTGAAAAGTTTTCACACTTCCAGAATCAAAAATGAACATTCTTGATCCTGGCGTGTATATAGTTAATTTATATTTTTTGATAATATAAAACGATCTCACCACTACCGACGCACAATCTTCCTAAAGAAACACGACCATAACACACTAAGAGAGGAATTCCATACACCACGTTCTACGGAAATTACTCGAAAAACTATAATTTCACAATTCACTTTAGTTGAAAAAAGGAATAATTTTTAATTTTATTTCCGCGAAAATAACGCAGCAAAAGTAAAACACGTCATTTTTTTCATTCTTTTTCAAAAATGAGTGGAAGTTGTATCAATATTATATATACGGCTCAAGGTTAGCAGTGCAACTATCCGTTTTACCTTCCCTAATTTCATGCGCCACTGATTGGATAAAAAAACGTAGAGGGAACCTCGAATAAATTATGTAATTTGAGTGAGATTTCTTTATGGAATCCACTAAAATCAACATGGCGATTTTCAAAGTTCACAGTCCTATAGTACAAGTCTACAGTACGGGTAAAAACATTAGTAACACATTTGATTTTCAAATGTTCGATTTATATTTTTTGCGTTTTTTTTTATGTAAAATTGAACAGACTAACGTCAGTATGAAGGAAATTACAAATACATTTTTTTATTATGTTGTGCAAAGCTGGATCTCAAAAGACTCCCCCAAATCCGTATGTCCAATTCGGCTACTATTTAAATCAGTGAGTTGCGCCACAATTTTACTTTTGGGTAGTGTTTGTTTTTATTCCAATATTTCAAATAAACGGTTTATACATTAAATTAGAAGAAAAATTAGTAATCTCCATTTAATTCCAACTACCTTTGCTTATCTTCGACAGATACGCGTATTTCGTCTACAATGTGCAGACTTCTTCAGTGTCTCGTACTAATAACTCGACTCAGTACGAGACACTGAAGAAAGTCTGCACATTGTAGACGAAATACGCATATCTGTCGAGATAGCAAAGTAGTTGGAATAAATGAGATTACTAATTTTTCTTCTAATTTATAGTTACAAGTATTCCACTAAACAGCTCAAACCCTCTAGGATTCGGTTTATACATATTTTCAGCCGTCACTTATTGGATCCTTAATCTATTCTGAATAGTTTCACTATTGCATGAGGATGTTAAAATATGTCTAAAGTTCATCTTGAATGCAACCTATCAACATAGTTACAAACAACTAGCATACACGCTATTTCCAAACAACCCACCATTAAGTACGTTTGACTCAAATAAGTCAAAAGTATGGCTACTCAAAAGTGAGTAAAGATAGTTCGTAGTGGTAAGATGACAAACAGTCACCGATGTATTCAAGAAGTAAAATTCAAGTTGATCGAACAAACATTGAACAAAAATGTGTTCGCTGTTCTGGGTACCACGTTTGAACCGAATATGTGTAGAAAAACACACTCAAAACTTTTTCAAGACTAGACATATTTGGTATTTCATCCTCACGACTTCTTTACAATATATTCTTGTCAATGAAAAAAAGTCTTCTTTTAAATTCTTGTCAAAGATGTTTCTAGTGTAACTTGGGAAGCATTAGTGATTGGTAACACGCTATGCACATGTGAGATTTTCATGGTGATATTCTCACAACAGCCGTTCAGAATGGTTCGACGGATGATAATAAGAGATCGTTCCCGATGAGTTGCCACTCGTTGACTCAATTCCCTCATGTTTGGTTATAGAAGACAAGAAACATTTTACAACGTGCTAGATTTGGGAATATCAGGGCAATGGTCCCCCATCGCCTCTTTAAGTGATTACAAGCTGTCCATTTGGTTCAGGCACTTTTGAACGTTGATGGTGCAGCCGAATCACACATGAAATCTTCCACGACTAACTCGGCAGAACGCGCCCATACCCCTTTCTGAACCGAAGGGCAGGGAACAAATGATAATATTGAAAATACCGAAAGTTGGTTGTAAAAGGAATTGCAGCAAATTCATAAAGCTCCATATACCTAAATACAATTGGATTGAGTTTTATAATGGCGGAAAAACACCCTTACCTTAGTGTGCTGTAAATCACAATGCAATACTTATAGTGACAAACTCGATGTTTCGATGTATTCTTGTATTCTATTCAAATAAACCACCCACACTTATGAGTGACCCCAACAGCATCCTTTCAGTTGGTTTAAATCGGTGCCAAAATTTGAATAACTTTAATGTTCAGCTCTGTACAGAGTATAACATACGTAGTTAAATATCTGATCCATTGCTGACGTCAGTTCAATTCAGCACACCCTTTACCAAAACCTTTTTAGATTCCAAAACATGATATTTCATTAAGTTCCCATAGTAAGATATTGAAACTTTGGGACATCTCATATCTCGCTCATACTTATCAACCTGGAGTGAAATTATGCCCCACAACCCCCCCAGTTTTGTTTTATTTTCAGAATTTTTATGTTTGGTTACATGTTTTATGATTCATTTTTAATATTTGTCAGATTTCCTTTGCCCCAATGAAAAAGTCTAACTACGCGATGTTGCTTCGATTTTGTTAAAAGTTGTAGCAAAAAAGCGCAAAAAGTGGACTTCCATGAGATTTTTTTTAAATAGTAAAGACTAACAATATTATTACAATCTTTTCCCTCTAACGAAGAACCCGACCAAAACGTTCAACCAAGAACCAAACCAAAACGTTGAGAAATATCCTATTGGTGAAATTTCATGAATTTGCCAGGGATTTCTACTGAAAATGTTCACGGTCACTCGAGGCCGCACGTGAATTCAAAAGATGTTTCTAAATAATGTTTCCCTATCGGTACACAGCCCCGATAACTCAAGGGATAGATTTACGGGAACCAGATGAGTTCAAATGGTCATTGCTTATAATGTTCCTAAAGCGAATGAGTTTCTTAATTGAATGGTGCAAAAATAATTGAAATCGGTAATAGCCAGAGTTATTATCATTAGAATTTGGTGGGTACCTGGGTACCCTGTTGATCACTTAAAGGTGTTTTTTTTGCCAAACACATAAGGCGAAAAAATTAAGAGAAATTAAAACATTAACCTCCACGTCTACACCCTTTAATAGTTGCAGTTGACAAATAAATAAGCATAAAACACACAGTTCTAACAATTGGAAGATATTTCGAGTGCGTGTGCTCATATCTCAAATACTTTGTGATTATTATGGGGTTGTGCGCATGTGCAATCTAGATCGCTTAGTTGTTCGAACAGTGGAAATTGGTTTCGTTCCAAATCTAATTCCCATACACTAAACATTTCGCACTACAACCTTAATTATTTGATAAAGCCTGTCTTCGTATCTACATTCACACATCTTGCTTTCATTGGAAAGAATATGAATTACATATGATATCAAGATATTCTATATCTGTACATAATTAGTCATTTAGGACACTTTTATCAAGAGGCTGGTTTCATTCAGCTCCATTTGCAAACGGTTTCTACTAGGCCTATGTGTATACAACACTGCCAAATGTGCCAATGTCGCAGAAATTACGGCTTCGGCACACGAAAGATATGTTTCGAAATCGATCATCCCAAAACCCAGCCCTCAGCACTCCCAAAGACAGGTTAACTTTCTTTCCCAGTTGTTAACATTTAAGATGAGATAGAAAAATGTAGATTAGACTATTTAATCTATTAAAGAAATCATTAATAAATAATATATTGCATTCAAAATATACTTTTATATTTTTGAGAATTGTTTAAAGTCAAAGAGATAAAGGGTGTCCACAGTAAAATTGCATCACTTTAAACTCGTCAACAAAAACAAGTCTCTTGACCGATTGTCATGAAATATTCAGGGAATAATACATTGTAGAATCTTGGTTTAGGTATTTTTGTTTCACTGTATTTCTATACAAAATGCAAAAGCCCGAACTTCCTTCTTAATACCACCCATAATATTTTGAACAACGCTTGAACCGACATTTTTTCCGCTCTCAACCATGACTTCAACATTTCCTGTTCTGTAGTGACAACATTAGGATGCTTACGAAGTTCGTGCTTCACAATAGCCCAATATTTTTCAATTGGCGTTCCATAAGAAAACTTACAAAGGAAGTCAATATTTCCGATGAAATCCATGCGGAGAATCATCAAAGAAGACCTGTATGCATCTTCCAGAGCCAGAGTGAAATGCCATTTGATAACGGACCGGGTCAAGGAACTACGAGTGACTCGTTCCAAGAGATTGCTTTCCTTGTTGAAGAAAAAAAGGATAATCCTGTTCTCCGATGCTGTGGCATACAGCCGCACGGACCGGTTCATTTCACCGCAGAAAATGAAGAACGTTCCGGAAAAACTGAAATTCATATTTCAAACCAAACATCCGGCTGGTGTCATGATGTTTGGCTTGGTGGCGTCCAACGGTTTGAAAATGCCACCTGTTTTCATTGATGCTGGAGTTCAAATCAATACCGAAGTGAATATCGGTATTTTAAAGGACCAAGTGCTTCCCTGGGTGAAGGCCAACTTCTACAAGGACCAAAACGTTGTCCAATCGAACCCAACAGTGGTTGAACGATAACATGAAGTTTTGGCCGTAGGATTTGTGGCCCCCTTGGAGTCCAGATCTTAATCCGTTAGATTATTCGATTAGGGCATATGTTGAAGCATGAACCTGCAAAACATCACACCTTAGTGTGAAAACCCTGAAGTCAACCATAACACGCACATGGCATTCAATGTCGGAGGACTACGTCCGAAAGGCATGCTCTGGCTGCCAGTGTCAGTTTAAAGGACTTTATAAAGATAACTGCTTGTTGATATTATTGCTGGAATTAGTTGAAAATGGGATTTGAAAGCAATAGAACAAATTTTCGCATTATTTTCTGCCGCACCCTGTAGACTGGAGAATTTTCAACATCTTTCGCTGTTGAGGTGCGTGTGCAAAATGTTCTCGCGCACTTGCTGCTCCTTTGACTCCATTTTCGAAACTACGACACATTTCACAATGAAACTCACGCAGTGTAAACAATTCACCCAAAATTTCGTTGAAACCAAACCAAAGGGCGATATGTTACAGTTTATTGAAAGTGATTTAACTGTGGACACCCTTTAGAACAGCCACCGAAAACTCTTAACAGAATATCTTGTTGGAGATCTTATAACGAGTGTAGAATTTAGCCAACAGTGAATGTTTTTTTTTATCCTGTAGAAAGGTTGGACATTTTCTCGGCTTACTTGATTGAGACAATTTAATCATTTTATCGGTCGAAAACGGTGCAAAATTAAGCAGCATTCTTAAGTTAGATTTATATTCGCAAATTTGATTAAATTGCATTTCAGTTTGAGCAAAAATCAACAACACCGTCGGTCTTGAGGTGCGTCTTAATTCCAGTAATTCTCCTTCTTCACGACAAGCGCCCCCTCTTTCCACACTTACTTCATCGACCAGCTGACGTACACACGCAATTGGCTATAAACTTCATGTTGTTATCCGTGCGCTGTGAAATATCGTCACCACCGCGATGCCGGGCGCTCCGGACTGACTCGTTTTCTCAGCTTTACAACCAAAGCTCTCCAATCCGACTAGAACTAATGATTTATATCGGAACGCATAAATTACAAAGACGAGATTTTTACTCCAAAACCATCCGCATCCGTATCTTTTCATCCCTTCACCCGTCCCGTCTGGGCTCCTGCCAAGGTAACTTGAAATGGTAATTGACACAGGCCGTAAAGATAAAATTCAAATACCTACCTGCTCGTGTTATCATGACGCGTGTGCGAGGGTAAATGAGAGCTGAAAAAGAACTAGGTACTTGCCGACGCGACGTCCGACGATGGCCTACATACAGCTTCAGGCCGACGCGACGTTGTTTTCCCCCATGAATTGGCGCTTTATGCAACCGATAGATTCGTGTCCTTGTAGAATCCTTAATCCAGAAAAGTTGAAACAGCAAGCATCAAAGAAGTAAAATTTCCATTTCAGATTCCAATGGTGCATCGATGTTTTGTGACTTTCGTTGGGGTTGTGAGTAATGGAAAATGGCATCGTTTTGCTTTCCTAGGAATATGAAGTTGATAGTTAATATTTGCGTATCGTTGATTGAAACATGGACTATTTGAATTGTTCAGCCCTTACTGGGTGCACCTTCGTTACCTGATTTTGTAACATTTTTCCCGGCTATCAATCGGCAGTAAACACAATTTGATTTGCGATTTACATATCCCACACCTACGCTGTATTCCTGTATACGGTAGCTACGGGAATAACAACCCAAGCGTATTTAGTTTAAATTAAGTCATCCATCCGTTGTCAATGATTGGACCTGTAGGAATTTAATAATGGGGAAGGGCAAAAGTAATGCGTAGAACGTGCGTCTTCTGGAATTTGCTTAATCCAGTTCTCGGTAAAGCGAAGAACGTTGCGTGGGTATTGACCTTCTTCGTTGAGTCATCTGTGGGATGCATGCTGAAATGACAGCGCTATTAAACAGAAAGGTAAATTAGACAACAAAGTAACATCTTCAACCGTCGCTATCAGCCAGCGTCTTGGAGTAAAAAAAAGCCCTCGCATTTATCTAGCTTTGCCGCCTCCAGATTGCAGCTGTAGAATTTAATCACACTGCAACTTTGTACTTTTCAAAGGAACGGCGCCTTCAACCATGGATAGAGCTAACAAACGAGCTGGTCTGTCGATTTAGAAGAAAGTGGTGACTCCAAATCGCGAGGATAACAAAACACGTCGGCCAAAGCACGATCGCGAAAGTTGTACTCGATGATGCTGACGAAGTTTGATTGCATGGTACAGGACGACGAAATTTACGATAAGGCAGACTTTAAACAGCTTCCTGGACAGGAATTTTATACGGCAACCGGACGGGAAAAGCTGGCAGATATTTTCAAGCACATCAAACTGTCAAAGCTCGCGAAGAAATATCTGGTGTGGCAGGCCATCTGTACCTGTGACTTCAAGAGCAACGTTTACGTTGCGACCGGAACCGTCAACCACACAGATAAAAAGAAACATTGAATTTTCTGCGTTATCTATTGCACATAAAGGGAATGCTAGATTTGGCAGAAAATAATGGGATATTTTATGTAAATTTAAGCCAGATAACGCCTGAATCAAGCCTGTTGTATGAAAGATTGCAAACATTGCTGTATGGCTTATCAAAGACTACAACCAATTGCGTTGTTTACGCCTCCTTTGACTTGGAATTAAACGAAGGAAAATTTAACGCGCTTGTTAAAATTAATTATTTTTTTCTGTGCAGGAAATTTATCTGAACGATTGCTTACAAAAACTTCTACTGCCTTTCCTGAAACGACACAACTGTTCCGTTCTATTTTGGCTGGATTTGGCATCTTGCCATTACGGAAAAAGGCCATGGAGTGGTATGCTGCCAACAACGTTCAAGTGGGGCCCAACCAACCGAACAATATTGGGCCATCGTCAAGCGGAATCTTAAGAAGACTCAAAAAGCTGTTGTGAGCGAGAAATAGTTCAAGGTAAGCTGGTGTTCTGCGGCGAATAAAGTGGACAAGGAGACTGTACAAAATCTCATGGCAGAAGATAAACGACAGACCCGGCAATGAGCAGTCGGTAAAAAGGAAGCTTTGCTGAATGTTTCTTCAGTATTTTGAATTAACAGAACTTAAAAACGAAAAAGAATTTGACTTATTAATAAGAACTTTGATTGACTCGCACACATTACTGATTGACCAAATTTTGATCGGAACATTCTTTTATGTTTTTCCTTATGCAGAGCTATGCAGACATTTGTGTTTCATTTGTCGGGACCCCAGCCCCCCCTCCCAGGCATACAAACAGACAGACAGACAGACAGACAGACAGACAGACAGACAGACAGACAGACAGACAGACAGACAGACAGACAGACAGACAGACAGACAGACAGACAGACAGACAGACAGACAGACAGACAGACAGACAGACAGACAGACAGACAGACAGACAGACAGACAGACAGACAGACAGACAGACAGACAGACAGACAGACAGACAGACAGACAGACAGACAGACAGACAGACAGACAGACAGACAGACAGACAGACAGACAGACAGACAGACAGACAGACAGACAGACAGACAGACAGACAGACAGACAGACAGACAGACAGACAGACAGACAGACAGACAGACAGACAGACAGACAGACAGACAGACAGACAGACAGACAGACAGACAGACAGACAGACAGACAGACAGACAGACAGACAGACAGACAGACAGACAGACAGACAGACAGACAGACAGACAGACAGACAGACAGACAGACAGACAGACAGACAGACAGACAGACAGACAGACAGACAGACAGACAGACAGACAGACAGACAGACAGACAGACAGACAGACAGACAGACAGACAGACAGACAGACAGACAGACAGACAGACAGACAGACAGACAGACAGACAGACAGACAGACAGACAGACAGACAGACAGACAGACAGACAGACAGACAGACAGACAGACAGACAGACAGACAGACAGACAGACAGACAGACAGACAGACAGACAGACAGACAGACAGACAGACAGACAGACGAACAGACAGACAGACAGACAGACAGACAGACAGACAGACAGACAGACAGACAGACAGACAGACAGACAGACAGACAGACAGACAGACAGACAGACAGACAGACAGACAGACAGACAGACAGACGAACAGACAGACAGACAGACAGACAGACAGACAGACAGACAGACAGACAGACAGACAGACGACAGACAGACAGACAGACAGACAGACAGACAGACAGACAGACAGACAGACAGACAGACAGACAGACAGACAGACAGACGAACAGACAGACAGACAGACAGACAGACAGACAGACAGACAGACAGACAGACAGACAGACAGACAGACAGACAGACAGACAGACAGACAGACAGACAGACAGACAGACAGACAGACAGACAGACAGACAGACAGACAGACAGACAGACAGACAGACAGACAGACAGACAGACAGACAGACAGACAGACAGACAGACAGACAGACAGACAGACAGACAGACAGACAGACAGACAGACAGACAGACAGACAGACAGACAGACAGACAGACAGACAGACAGACAGACAGACAGACAGACAGACAGACAGACAGACAGACAGACAGACAGACAGACAGACAGACAGACAGACAGACAGACAGACAGACAGACAGACGCTAATTTATGAGTAGTTGATAATGTGAACTACCATCTAATGTAGGAAGGCAACTGCGTATAGTACTGGACTGTTTGATTTAAACGATTTGATCTATGGTGTTCTGTGGTACATGTTTCATCATGTTTCTGTATGAAAGGCCAAAAACGTATTGTAATACAAATACACTAACGCGCAGCCAAAAACATATCGAATGGTTGTTCACTGTTGATGAGGCGTCTATGCAACGTTTCAAAACATGTAACTACATAATCAACAACAAGTTCGAGCAAACTACTCTACGAAAGAAAGGTACGTACAAACCAAATTCATGTTCGAATGATGATCCTAAAGAAGGAACGAGCGACGTAAATTTTGCGAGTCCTCAGGACCATAGTGTCTCATCAACAAGTGGAACGAACGAAAACTTGACTGCTTAAAAAAAACCTTTAAAAATAAAACTCTGGGCCCTCTGGAGGTCAAATTCCGGCGATGGTTCTCCAATGACCAGAACCATTCTGGGGAACCGGAACTAGTCAATCTGAGCCCCAAGGGGATCGAAAATACTCAAGGTTCTCAATAGACCACAAGAGTTACGGGAAATCAATGGACCGAAGCTCTTCAGAACAAATTTTTTTGGGATTCCAATGGTCAAAATTCAATCTGGCCCTCCAAAGGACCAACAGGTTTCTGGGTTTTCAAAGAACCAGAATTTTTCTGGGCATTCGGGTGTTTGGGCCGCCAAAGAACCAGAAAGCTTCCGGGTATCAAATAAACAGCTTTAGGGCCTTCAAAGAACCGGACTTCTTCTTGGCTCTAAAGAACTGCTATTTATATCGCCCTCACAAGACCGGAAATCATTGGAAATCATCAAACCACCAATCACGTCCTGGGCCTTCAAAGACCCAGATGGACTGGTAACGCCGGTCGACAAAATCCGAAAATGCCAGTTTCCGTTAGCATGGGTCCCAAAACCACCAAATATCGTAGTTTGACCTCATGCGATTTGAATTTTTCTTCACAAATTGGCATCAGAAATGGAAATTTTGATATATTTTGAAAACCACTCAATTAACTGCCTCGGTTTATATGTAAATGCTTTTTTATTGCATTTAAAACATTCCAGTCTCATTGTAGAGAACTGACGTCTTGAACAAAGTTTCTCAGTGCGTAACGAATCGTGTTTTGATATTATCATATAAATTCCATATCGTACTGCAGAGATGGCACTGCTTTCTATCATGCCATATGAAACTATAGAGAGCTGCCGTCTTCGGCTAAGTAGTTTGGAATATAAAATGTAGTCATTTGACATTATCAGATTAGTTCCAAGTTTAGCAGCAGAGAAGGCGCTGCAGTCTATCTTTGTAAAATTGAGCTCTTGACAGTTGCCGTCTTCGGTGAAGTTGTTGAGAATGAAAAATTTAGTTCCAAATGGTGTCGCAAAGATGGCACTGCAGCCTATCTTTGCCAAATGAAGCTCTAGAGACTTGCCGTCTTGTTCAAAGTTTCTCGGCATGCCATTTGTCGTTTTTTGACATTACTTATAATATTTACTCCAAATCTTGCCACTAAGATAGCGCTGCAGACTATCGTTGCTAAATGGATTGAAATCATAATGTCAACAATCTGATCAATTTTGTACAACACAGAAATTCTCTAAATTTTGTACAGATAGATTACCGTGACATCTCGTCGATACGATCTAAAACAAATCTGATAATCTAAAAAAATGTCCACAGCATTTTGAATATTTTTGAAAACAGTAAAAATAGACTATTGTGCATTCTCTGATTTCCTGTAATATCAAAACACGGTCTTCAACACATTCAAAAACTTTGCCGAAAACGGTATCTACCTAGAACTTCATTGGACTGATAAAGACTACTTCTCTGCAGCACAATTTGCAACAAATATTAAAATGTGGAAGGCCTTCATATTACATACAGAACAAAGACAACAAATAAGACGCCCCAGGTATCCAATAAGCATTAGCATATACAGTAAATCAACCCTGAATCTGCATTTTAGATGCTACAATCATTATATTAGCATTATATCAGCATCTTGAATGCTATCTGTTTTAGAGTTGAATTTCAAATGCTATTTAAATGCTTGTAGCCTGTAATAAGCATTTCGAGTGCAAAATAGCATTAATGAAGCATTATCATAGCATTTCAGTAAAGCAGCTGTATGTTGGACCAAAAGCGGCACTTATGTTGCATTTTAGGCGACTTAATTGCTTGATAGGCTGCCGTAAAGACGCTTTGGAACTGCTTATTGGTTACCTGGGGATGCTCGACATATTCAATAACTTTGCTGAAGATGGCATATCACTAGAACTACAAATCGTCGGTTTCGTGCAATAGTGGCATAACTCAAAATATATGATTTTTCAGGAGAAG
This sequence comes from Aedes japonicus, assembly GCA_034211315.2. NCBI lineage: Eukaryota > Metazoa > Arthropoda > Insecta > Diptera > Culicidae > Aedes > Aedes japonicus. Next base: position 25,140 of record JASCZW010005844.1, read on the forward strand.
CGTTTGAAAATTCGCATTATTAAATCATGAAACATTTTCATGAGCAACAGATTTTTTGTCACTTTTTTCTTCGCTATTATTTAGAACCAGAGCTACTTTCGATAGAGCATTGATGAAAATATGGAAATAATTATGTATTCATTCATTTTTTAACAATTTTTTTTTAATATTTTGAGTTGTGCCTTTAATTGCATGCAAATTTCAGAATATTATTTCGAGTTGTGACTTTAACGCAAAAATAAAACACAAGATTTTTCGCAAAGAGTGTTTGTTGCATGCAACACAGAATGAAAAGATCACTATAAATTTGCAAGAAAGGCACAAGTCAAAAAATATCTGTTTTTCTTAAATCATAATTTTCTGCAATAACGGCACAACTCAAAAAGTATCTTTGATGCTTTAAATTTTTTGTCAATTTTAAGAAACTAAAGAGACACTTCTATTTGTAGCAAACGTTTTGAAACAAATTTTACCAGGACTCTTTGTAGGATACTAAATTACATTATTTCCCATCGTTTGGCATCAAAATCTAAAAAATGACATATTTTGAGTTGTGCCACTATTGCACGAAACGATATGGTTGAAATAATGATAATGACAAAAAACGACATGTAACATACCAAAAAACTATGACGCCAACTTTCTCAAGCTTCATAGACTACAGCTCCATCTCTGCTGAAAGATCTGCAACTAATATGATTACGTAAAAAGACACTAATGTCACAATGAGAAACTTTGCCAAAAATCGCAACTCTTTATTTGACAAAGATTAACTGCAGCGTCATCTCTGCGGCAAGACCATGAACTATTATGATGTTGTCAAAAGACGACAAATGACATTCTAAGAAACTATGCAGGACCGGAAACTCTCTCCCAGTGGCAATATCTGGAACTAATATGATAATATCAAAAGACGACAAATGACATATTGAGAAACTTTGTCCTAGACAGCAACTCTCTACAACTAAAGGGTGTTCCGATCAAAATTTGGTCAAACAGTAAAGTGTGCGTCTATCAAAGTTTTTATTAATAAGTCAAATTCTTTTTCTTTTTCAAGTTCAGTTAATACAGTATATAGGAAAACATTCAGCTAAGCTTCCTTTTTACCGAATGCGAATTGCCGGGTATTTCGTTTAACACCTTTCATGAGATTTTGTACAGTCGCCTTGTCCACTTTATTCACCGTAGAACGCCAGTTTCCCTTGAACTGTTTCTCGCTCACAACAGCTTTTTGAGGCTTCTCAAGGTTCCGCTTGACGATGGCCCAATATTGTTCGATTGAGCGGAGCTCTGGCGTGTTGGGAGGGTTCTTGTCCTTGGGCACCACTTGAACGTTGTTGGCAGCATACCACTCCATGGTATTTTTTCCGTAATGGCAAGATGCGAAATCCAGCCAAAATAGAATGGAACAATTGTGTCGCTTCAGGAAAGGCATTAGACGTTTTTGTAGGCACTCGCTCAGATAAACTTCCTATTTGACGGTTCCGGTCGCAATGTAAACGTTGCTTTTCAAGCCACTGGCACTGATGGCCTGCCATACCAGATATTTCTTGTGATTGTGATTGAAAATATCTACCACCTTTCCCCGTCCAGTTCCTGTATTAAATTTATGTCCAGGAAGCTGTTTAAAGTCTGCCTTGACGTAAGCATCATCATTCTGTACTATGCAATCAAACTTCGTCAGCACCGTCGTGTACAACTTTCGCGGTCGTGCTTTGGCCGACGTGTTTTGTTTGTCGTCACGATTTGGAGTCACCACTTTCTTGTAAGTCGACAGTCCAGCTCGTTTGTTAGCGCCACTCCCAGCTTCTTTCCGACATCTCGGACGGAGAGATTGGGGCTCCGCTCGAAACAGCGGGCAACTCTTTTTGATATCGCTGTGGCCTCCAGCTTTCGATTTCACCCCGATCCAGCATTCCTGGCTGTCGACAAACGTTCACCGAACACTTTTAATATGTGGGTAACAGTTGATTTAGCCACATTCAACAATTTCGCCAACTTGACGTGTTTGAGCAGTTTGGAGTTTGCGTTGCTTCTCTTCCTCCGACGACATTTTGATAACTGAACTGCTATTCTCAAAATCAAAATATAGGCATGATGTTACACGCACTCACCTTCAAAATGGGGTGTGCAAATTTGTTTCAATGCACGATGACAGGGAATGCGCCAAGTTTATGTCGACCAAGTTTTGATTGAAACACCTCTTAGAACTATATATGGTTGATAATAACAAAAGGTGACATATTTCATACCGAAAACCTGTGATGACAACTCTTTCAAGCTTCATTTTACAAACATAGACTACAGTTCCATCTCTCCTGAAAGATCTGGATCTGGATTACGTCAAATGACGCTAATGTCACAATGAGCAACTTTGCTGAAAATGACAGCTCTCTACAACTAGTCGGTATTGTTAAATATGCAGTTCTGTTCACACATCGAAATCAACACCTCCTTCCCTTTGAAGCAGATTCCCGGTGGCCAATGTCACTGGAACCAGGATTTTTCGCAATTAATGCATTTTTGAAACCGTAACTTTGCAAATGGGGTATTGTGTCTAGGTTGAAATTTCATAATTCTACATAGGTTTGAAATTCGGGTCTTTTTGACCCTAATGTCTGATGTGTCTTTTTTTTTATAACTTTTAATTATAATTTTTCATAAACATTTCACATGAAAAAAACAATTGTAAGAAAACACCAGACACAACCCTCCCTTCATAATTTGTGAAGACCACTTATTTCAGTGTCCCGTGAATAGCTGTCACGGATATTCTGTTCTCTCGCGGTTGAAAATTTTGAAGTTAATGTTAAGAGTTTCTCAAAATAATGACTTGAAAAGTAAAGTTTTTCAAAGTGTCAAGACTCCATAAGTAAGGATAATCAAGCCTAGATGTGCACTGAGAAAAATGCATATAGAAACGGCCAAAAACTAGCTGAAACGGACTTTATCACTACAACCTAAGGCAATCAAATTCGAAAGAATGCGATAAACGTGTGCTTGATTGTAAACGATTTCGATCGGTGTTATCCGGCAGTCAACAATCAGGTTCGAAGCCACACACTCACACACAGAGAGAGCTGGCGGTAATTGATACTCATTTCGGTATGTCGATCCCGTGCCCACGCAGTCCAACGAGTGCGGATCAGGTTGCTTTACTTTGTGCATAACAATAACTCCCGTAGACTGCTGGCTGTACGGGACCCATATCTCATACGCGCACAACCAACAACAACACAATCGGAAAGAATTCTATTTAGAGCAGTTCATATGTAGGTTTATTATTTTTCTTATATCTCATGCCCAATTATGCATATAAAACAGTAACGACCCACCCAACAGCAGAAGCATCAGCAGCAGTGCAGTTTCTACCAACAACACACGAGCCGAGCAAGAGCAACACTGGTGTCTCCCTGGTCTCTCTCGAGTTCTCAGCTCAGCTTATTGGTTCACCCTGCGTCACCATGCCGCTTTTACCGCAACCAACGTCGTCGTCGCCTTGGTCGGTGGATCAGCTGAAGGCGTTCCACTCTGGATTTGATTCACATCGTTAGACTATGGAACTAGCCACTACTGGTTTCCAAGCTATTGACACAGATGAACTAAAATCTTTGACCTAGGTGGTCCGGTTGCATTTCTAGAGGGGCTTAAATATTCAAAAAAAGGCCAAAAATAACACTATGTTCTTCAAAGTCCGCTTATTTTTTTTTTTTATCGGATCTTCTTCATTGTAGTCCATCTTATAAAAAATCATGTTACTAACAATTCCCCGTTTGATTTTTTGATTTCAGAAACTTCCTTCAAGAGATATCTTGGCAACAGCTAGAAAAGCCGTTTTTTTCCAGCGCCCTCTAGCGGATGCGTGTCACATTATTTTGGTCAAAAAAATTTTTCAATAATTTTTGTATTTAATAAAAAATAAAAAAATTAACCGTCTATCTTATTTGGTCTCGGCGTAGAAAAATTCAAAAAAGAGGTTTTTTCGTGTTCAAGCAGGAGAAGGTCCCCTTAAAGTAAATTGGTACACCAAGACTTGTAATTCGTGTTTCAGTTAGTCTAAAAAGTTCTTTATTAGTTGCTTTACAGTACTTTTTTTTTAAACATCAAAGTTACAGCATAAGATTGTTACATTCTTCCAATTCGAACGAAATCTCGAACCTTCGTCTTGATGGAGCCCATCATTCAAATAAACGGCAATACACGCTTTTTCTGGCATTCTTCGATGTAAACGTTTTCATGCCACAACTGCAAATCGCTTGCCAAACCATGGCCTACTTCGAAAACTTCAAGCTGAACAATGCATTAGGTCCTTAGTAACATTGAGAGATTCTCTTCGTCGATTTTCTTTTTCGTTAATAGTTAAGCTTGTAGTACACTGTTTGTCCAAAAGCCAAATATTTGTCATAGGCAGATAGGCATCTGACAAACATCCATGATATCTGTCAGCTGTCTACCTGCCTATGCCAAATATTTGGCTATTGGACAAACAGTGTACTACAAGCTTTAGTCTATTAAACGATTTGCTGATGTTTTTGACGTTTTGGATCATTAATCACACCGCATACTACCGTACTGTATGTTGAGAATACTTGAACATTTTTTTAACATACACGGCCATCTGTTTCAACTCAGTTTTGAGTCGTTTTTGACTCACTTTCGTCAAAAATGGAGTCACTCACATTTGAGTAAATGTTACTGGCATTGACAAGTCGACAAATCAAAAACATCCATCTGATTTGAGTCGATGTTTTTGACATGTCGATTTGTGGATGCCAGTAACATTTACTCAAATTTGAGTGACTCCACTTTTGACGAAAGTGAGTCAAAAACGACTCAAAACTGAGTTGAAACGGCTGACCGTGTAGCCGTAGGAACGCAAAGAGAAAGTCGACGAAGAGAGTCTCTCAATGTTACTTAGGACCTAATGCATAGTGTAACATATCCTTCTATTCATATTCATGTACCACACATTACGTAAATCTATGTCTCAAATATCTATGCATACATAAATTGCTTTTACCACCCAAAGCGCAGACCTTATCACATTTCATACCCTTCCAAAAGAATTGCATCATTAAACGCTGACCTTCTTGCAATCCATTTCTTTTCCTATTTTCCATTCGCACAGTCATAAAGTAAAACAACACTTCGTTGACCTTAACCAATTTTGGGTAACGCTGAAGCAAGCGGAAACCAAACAGCTGCACGACACATTGTTGATGTTTAACTTTGCCTTTCCGTCTTAACGTTCTGACTCTATGTTGTAGGTTAATTATGTAGCTTATATTTAAGAGGTACCCGAAATACAACTCATTCTCATTCGTCATGTAACTCTGTGTCCAACGTCACGTTATCCGAAGTCCACGACAGTGCACCACAACTATAGTTCAGCTTGACTTGTTGGCATACATGAAAGTGAATCTTCCCGGCACAAAAACGTTTGACCGGGTTGCTGCTTAAAATCGAGAGCCTTGCACACGGCTTGCCTTTGGTCACTGAATTCCTCTTCATGTGCCAGTTCGGATATTTAGCGTTCGGAAGTTGGCATTGTACTTTCTGGCAACATCTCGGATCGGCTTTGTCGCACCTCAAAACCTTGCTGCACAGCTGAAGATCCCTGGTTCCAATTTGGTCATAGGTCTGATTCCTTTCTAAACTCATGGTTTTCTTGTAGGTTTTGAGCACTTGACAAACTGTTGTTTACGGCATCTTCTGCACTTTAGCCAGCTTGAAACTAGACCACTCCAGTTTGTTCAGGGTTTGTGCACATTATTTCTTCTTCTTTCGAGTTTCGTTTGACGTTATTTCTGAACGCGATCGACTACTTTGATCAAACTTGCACCAGTTGTTATCTATAGAAGTGTAAACAAAACACTGTCAAAGATTTTCGAGTCCCGCGAGTTAAAATGTGCTGGAATAACTGTGGAGGAATCTTGACAGATGAATTTGAGTTGATTTAACATTGAAAGCAGCACTACTGCCATTTTATACCCTAAAAGTCATCTCTACAGAGTTTTCAAATTCAAATTGAAATAAAAAAGTTACAGCAAAAAAACTGTTTTTTTAAGTCCCACCCTAAGGAAAGTTAGAAAAACTGTTATAAAACGATACGTAGATGAGATAGAAGTTAAATTTCTTCAGTAAGGTTTCAATAAATTAAAATATCTACAATTCTGTCAAAGCAAAAAATCCTCTAAGTCATAATAATAAAAAAATGAAATTTTTATTATGAACAAAAAAGGACCACCCTAGTCACCACCCAAACCAAAAAAAAAGACCTTGTTTTTTAAATTAAGTCTCTCGAATCGACAACTTGGATATCATTAACTTTAAACAGATGGTGTGTCTAAAGTTAATGATTTTCGAGTTATCGATTTTTGTCGCGAAATTTGTCCATTCGTACCATAGTGCACTGATGAACTTTTGCTGTACACGTATCAATCTTATCGAGAAGTTGATTGATTCCAGGTGCAAGATTTGTTTGCAGAGTTGTTTTTCAAGTGAAAATTTCGAGTGAGAAGCGAAATGTTGAAGCGGTTGAGTTCGACAATACTTGAAACAAGAGAATTCATCATTATTTTGTTTTGTTTGTTCATTATTTAAGTTGAGAGTATAATCTGTGATTTATAAGGACAGTTTCAAACGTTCATTTGACCTTTATTTAATTACCGTAATGCACTTTTATCTTAATTCCAATTTAAAAGTTTTGCACAGCATAATCGGTGGAACTGTTCATTTCTCCCCAAGCTTTTAAGCACTTTATTTTCATCTATTTATACAAACAACTTTAAATTACTGGTTTGGCAAACAATTTATTAATCGTTTCTGCCTCCCATAAGTTATTTCGCTGTCAGAAGTATTGAAACGGTGAACAAACATTTAAAAATAATGGACTGCTGTGATGATTGATCCTTTTCTTTTAAAAAATGCAATTCGCCTCGCCCGGCCCCTTGGGAACACGGTTCATTTGAATCAATTAAAAAAGTAGTGCAGATCATGACACTGTAGACCTGTCCCTGCCTTTGTATGACAATTTTTTTTTGTTAACAGCGGTACCGTGTCCTTCCGTTGGTTCCGTAATACTAATATATAAAAGTAATGTAACAGTCTGTGAAGCCATTCAACTTCGTCATAATTGAAAGCCTCTCATGCCGATGTGTTATCTGAGTCTTTCTGAGAGTGAGTGAGTGAGTGAGTCAGTGAGCAAATGAGTGAGTGAGTGAGAGAGAGAGAGAGAGAGATATTGTGAACATGTGGCACTGTTTCATTATTACTAAAAATACTACTTTCTCCATTCCGAACATGCAAAACCCCCTACGAAACTTCAAGTCGATTGCCGTCACAGATGATTTTTGGAAAATCCTTTAAATTTTTTGCGTAGATTTTTGGAATAATTCCAACATTATTTGGACCAATCTAAAATGCTTATTTTCTAGTTACAGTTGCTTTTTGAGTAAAAGGTTCCCACATCAAATTGCATCACGGGAAAACGCTGTTGAAAATTAACCGTTGGGTTATTTCCCGTGCAAGTTTGAGTAGAAGTGTAGGAGTGTGTTTTTGGTTGTATCTTTCTCGCTGCCAGTTTCTAGAAGATTGCAAATAATTGCGTCACCCGAAAAACGCACGCACCTGGAAAATACTCGCCTCTCTCATCGGGATACGTAAGTAAACAATTGTAATTATATAACCACAGGCAAACAGACATGTCTCTTGCAGATTCCTTTACGATTACGCTGTAAACAGTCAATTCCAATGGTTCTTAGTAGATAGTATTGCCACAGAAGGCGCACGTAGTTGATTCTCTTACGTTTGACGTAACCGCACTACCCCCACCTGTTCAGCTTTATCATCCATCACAGTGTGCTCAACAGATGGCGCAGGTGTGTTAGTGACGATGATATGTAGTGCAAAATTTTCTATGTGTTATGTCTGTGATATAAATGGTAATAAATAAAAAAATAAATAATGAATAAATAACATAAATATACAAACCATTTCACGTTGTTAGGCACTTTGATGATAATTGCTGCAGATCGAAAGTTATGCAGAAAAAAAGCAAAATTACCTTTTTCAAAATGAGTTTTACCCCACGAAGGGACAAAAGGCAATGAACGATCTTGTAGATGAAAGTTTTTACTCTAAGTTCACGTATTCCGTGTTTGCAAATATTTTAAAATAATTGACAAGGATATCACCAAAAATCGTATTTTTTTACACTTCAACCTCTACAACTTTTTTTTATACAAAAACTAGCAACCATCTTGTATCTTCAAAATGTGTGTTCTTCAATGTTCTAAAGGTCATCAAAACAATTTTTTCAAATGACAATTGGAATAAAAAATACATGAGCGACCGTCCGAGGTTGCTACTCCGTTATTGCCAGATCAGTTGTTTTAACACAGAGAACCAATAGATGATGCTTGGGACTAACATACATCTTCAATGTGTAAAAACTGTTGATCCCAAACTTAAGCAATACCGGCGCTGGCACCGTCCGAATGCAGGTCAAATAAGGAAAGGGTAGGAATATTTTGACGTGGTACTCGCTTTATTGGAAGCCGAGAACACCTCTGCACTTCCACGAGAAATCACTGGGATGTTGGATTACAGGATTGGGTAGCAGCAGGGTTTGTTTTGGTCAACGATAAGCTGTCAAGTGAAATATTTTAAAATTAGGAGTGATTTTCGATTTGAACCGATTTAAACCAACAGTAAGGATGCTATTGGGGCGACTCACAGAGTGTGATAGTGGTATTTCATTGGGAAAACAAGTCAGTTCATCTCAACGCCTGAGAGCCAACTTGGACCGATCTACACCAACAGTACGGAGGCCACTGTAGTCACTTAAAAATGGGACAGTGGTTTATTTGTTAGGGTATAGGGTTGCCCGACGAGCATGACGAACGCAGAATTTGAATCACAATTAATTAAATATGTACTCACCACCGACCCATCTTACCCGGCGAACCACGGCTTTTCATGCTCACTCAATCACTCGCACAACGAACAATAGGCCACCGAAACAATAGACAAAAAACTTCGCCCGATAACAAAATATTGCGGAACAAAGTATCGACACAAACGATTCAACCGATTTAACTGATGGTCGACGCAAACCTATTAAAAATAAATTTATTTAATATACATACAATGGATAACAACTACCTGTCTTGCTCTACGTCCTCGAGAGCACTTACTACCTCACGAGTCACCTGTACCCAACTCCGCAGGCATCCGTCCAGTTTCTGGTACATTCAAATTAAAATTAAATGTTTTTTTAAGTCCCACCCTAAGGCAAGTAAGAAAAACTGTTATAAAACGATACGTAGATGAGATAAAATATAAGTTTCTTCCGCAAAGTTTCATTAAATTCAATTATCTATGATCAATATATTTTCAACTTTTTATTTTGAACATAAAAAGACCACCCAAGACAAAAGATAAATCTGATTTTTAAAAATAATGCTTCCAATTAAAGTTAAAGCTTCTCAAGTTATTGATTTTTGTCGCGAGCTTTGGCTATTTGTACCATAGTGTAAAGGGTTGCAGCTCAGGGCAGTATGGTGGGTTTTGCATTTTTTCAACAAAACTGTTTTTTAACTTTTGAGGAGTTTCAATAAAACAGCAGCATAGGGTGTTCCGATCAGAATTTGGTCAAACAGTAATGTGTGTAAGTCGATCAAAATTTTTATTAATAAGTCAATTTTTTTTTCTTTTTCAAGTTCAGTTAATACAGAATATGTACAAGAGAAATATTCAACTAAGCTTCCATTTTACTGTATACGAATTGGCGGGTCTTTTGTTTAACATCTGTCATAAGATTTTCTTCAGTCTCCTTGTCCACTTTATTCGCCGCAGAACGCAATTTTGCCTTGAGATGTTTCTCGCTCACAGCTTTTTGAGGCTTCTTAAGGTTCCGCTTGACGGTGGCCCAATATTGTTCTATTGGGTGCAGCTCTGACGTTTTGAGAGGGTTCTTGTCCTTGTGCTCCACTTGACCAGTGGTGGCAGCATACCACTCCATGTTCGTTTTCCGTAATAGCAAGACGCCAAGTTCGGCCAAAATAGAACACAACAGTTTCAGTGTCGCTTCAAGAAAGGCAGTAGACGTTTTTGAAAGCAATCGTTCAGATAAATTCCCTGGTTGACGGTTCCGGTCGCAACGTAAACGTTGCTCTTCAAGCCACAGGTACAGATGGCCTGCCACACCAGATATTTCTACGCGAACTTTGACAGTTTAATGTGCTTGAGAATATCAGCCACCTTTCCCCATCCGATTGCCGTATAAAATTCCTGTCCAGGAAGCTGTTGAAAGTCTGCCTTGACGTAAGTTTCATCGTCCTGTACCACGAAATCAAACGTCAGCATCGTGGTGTACAACTTTCGCGATCGTGCTTTGGCCGACGTGTTTTGTTTATCGTCGCGATTTGGAATCACCACTTTCTTGTAAGTCGACAGTTCAGCTCATTTTAAAGCTCTATCCGCAGTTCGCACTTCCGTACATCCTTTACACGCACTCATCTTCAGAATAAGAGGTGTGCAAAAAAATTGAATGCACGATGAAAGGAAATGCGTCAAGTTTAAGTCGACCAAATTTTGATCGAAACATCCTTTACTGTACCGTATGTCATCGGATCTGTATCCTTGTTCTGCACAGCATTATTAAATTGGGGGCCTGAAAGTGTACTGGTGTCCAATTTAAAGTACGTTCCATCTCCATTCAAATGCATCGGTTAGGCTCTTTCAAAAGAAGGTTTTCCGAGGTTCGTGACCTTGTTTTCGATAATTCTCTATTTGTCCTTATTGTTACTCTTTGCTGTTTTCGTTACGCTTCTTGACATTTTGCACTGTTACCAGCTATTTCGGTCCATTGGCCACTTTTGACGTCTGGATTTAGGTAGGTCAACAAGAGAATAAGTTTCACCAAGCTTCATCACGATTTTGAAAACAGCCGACCTCGACCACCTCGCTATTGTCGCCAATTCTCGAAACGCTACTCTGGTCCTGATATGATATAGCAACATACGATCTGAGAACCACTGGCCCAGAACATAATAAAATTATTAGCACTAACTGTCAACACGGTTGTTAACCTTACTTGCTAGGTTCAAGTTGTATTGAGAGGCATTTCCCACAGGTAGGCACTTGAGGAAAGCTTCTTCAGATATACAAACCATTTGATTACAAGTGTCAATATTGCCGGGCATCAAGTGACCACTCGAAACATAAAACAGCAAAACATTTTACGATACAAAAACAGTTATCGGCTCTTCAAGATCGTGCAAATATGGTATGAACCACAAATTAATTGCCCTAATTTGCGTGAAGAGAACAAATCTCACCGCAATTGGTGAAACATGGCGGTTGGCTTGAAATTTATTCCTCGAATCGATTTTCCCATTTAATGGCCAATATAATTACAGTTACTTACCGGCAGAAGTCGCGAAGCGGAACGAACTTAAATTACACTCATATGATCGAACAAGGATGGGATTCAACTAATTACTGCTAATTCGTGCAATGAGCATAAAATTAATTACCATCCCCTGTTGCAACGTCGTCGCTTTAAGGTAGACTGAAATCTTTCTCCGATTCTTCGTGGGAGTAGCCAGAGAGTGAATCATCATTTGATGATGTTTCATTGTTCCGTTCATCTAAGAGAAGTGCGTTTTATAACTTTTCACATTACTCAAGAAAATTTACCTCTAAATTCAGCTTCCAGGATCGTGAGCTGTTACTATAAAAAATAGCTTCTAACTCGATGGAACGTACTGCACGGACTCCAGCTCCTCAATCAAAAATTGCTCACAACTATACAAACAGTTTTTCCCCTTTATGTGCTGCGAAAATACCTACAAACGAATTTATCGCAATTCACCTTCCGAACGTGCTCAACGTTGCTATTGAAAGTAACAGTGTAGAAAATTTACATACAACGCAACCCAGTTTAGGGGGACCTCATGGCGTTATCGGCACTCGTGTCGGTTTTTCAAGCCGCCGGTCAAAGGTTCGATTCCGGATTCAGTCGAAGAATGCTTTCTGCCCGGAAGCATAATCGTATCAATGCGCTTGCCAACACTCTCTATACAATTGAATGTTATTGAAAAGCAAAGAAAGCCTTCGAAAAAGGACTGTGGAAATGCTGCGAAGAACACTATTTTGAGCGGCAGGCAGCGCCCTGTTAGGCCCTGCAGAGACAAGTAAGAGGAAAGCACCCAGTCCTGATGGTACCGGGATTCTTCGCCTACTTCGACTCTGAAAACATCACAACTTCTCAACACGAATGTTTTCTGAACAGCAACAAATGGATCGAAAAATTGAACCCATCACCGCTTGCATGGACTGATCAATCCTCTTCGCCGAGTGCCGAGGCCCCACCTAACTGACATATTTTAATATGTATGACATGTCGAAGAAGCGAGCGAGCAAAATGGGCGAAAAATTCGTCCTGAAAAATTCTGACGGGTATTGATGGCGAAGGAATAGTTTAATGTGTTTGATATCAACAATCAGGGTTGCTTTCATGAAAAAAATATTAAACCATAAAGTATAACAGTGAGGTTTTTTTTTATTCGCGTGTAAAGGATGAGTTTTTTTTGTTGTTGTTGTGAAGGCAAGCAGCTGGTGATGAATATTTCAAAGCATAATTTTAGCGGTTCGTTTGGTTGTAAGCTTTGTAGACCACGCATGATGAGAGTCTTTGATAACAAGTCTTTGTTGATTGCTAGAGTCATTCATTGCAGCACAAAGATTATTTGTTAAAATGGCAATATACATATAATTAGGAATGAAAGTTGAAAATATTTGACAGCACACAGGGTGTGCCATAAAAAACACATTGATTTAAAGTCTTCATCGCTGAAACTTTGTGTCACTGTTTCCACTACTTAAGAATGTGTCAAGAGTCATAACCCTAGAAAAATATCTTAATATCTGTTATGGGATAAAAAATAGTTATTTTTTAAATAAGTTCTTTCATTTGAACAGGCTCAATCGAATCAACTTAACAGAGCCAAGGTTTCATTTTTAATACAGCAGTTATCCTTAAACTAATGTTGAAGAGATAGAACCGATTACTCGCGATCTTCTTGAGATGAATAGGAAGATCAATTCAAATACGTCATACAAAATGGGCGGGAGTTTAAAGTATGTATACTTCACTTTCACTTTTTTTAAATACTATTTTTTTAACTTTTTTGAGCGTATTAGTAGAACGATTGTGATTGGGAAACTAAGAGAATTTAAAATTAACACTTCATTTGATCACTTTTTAAAAAATAAAAAATAAAACATTGAAACGGACACAAATTTTCGCTAGTAAACGCTAGCAAATTCCTTTGAATTCTACCACGAGCTTATCTTTTGACAGATAGGCCTATTTCGTCTGCTACTTACAGACTTCTTCAGTGTCGAGTGCTATGTATACCTAACAAACATATTTTAAATTTTAATTCGTCTGCTATTTTTTTCTCGTGGTTAATCGTGGCTCAATCGTGGTGGATGCAATTGCAGCAGGACCACAATCTGCAGACATGTAAAAACTGTTAGCTTTGTTATTTTCATTTTATATTATAACATCCCTTCACTATATTTGTATGCTATTTTATATGTCATTTTATGCTTCGCTTATGTCAGCCCACCTAACGTAAGATATATATTCGAAAAGATATTGTTTTATTTATTTACTGTCGTCAATCAAAGTAGACCATTGATGCAATTACTACATTATCAGACTTATTTATAATTTAAAATTCGATCAATCTTACATGATTCTATATAATCAAGTTTCGAATACGTTAGTGTCGAGTAATTTATTTATTAATTTAGGGTCGTCAATCAAATGTTGGATTTTTTATCTTGCCTATTGAGACGACGCAAAGCAGCTCACATTGGTCTGATATCTATTTGTTTGTATGGTTTTCTTAAACGCTAATTTACATTTCATTATACTTAATGTAGTTGCATGTACAAAATAATTAAAATAATATTTTCTCCAAGCCCAGCACGTGCAAGAGTATTGTTTTAATTTTGTTTTCGATATATTGAAATCTTTATTGTTGCAGTATTTGTAATAAATTACCATCATTTGGTTTATAAGCCTGAATTTTGCATAGTTTGTATGATAATAATAAGCGATTATAACTGCAAATAATTGTCCATGTTGCAAATGCCGTGTTGAGATGTAAGGAATGCATTTTGATAAAATTTCCATTGCGTCAGTTCTCCGAAAGAAGGTATTGTTTATAAAAGACACCATTGAAAATTCACGACGCTCTTTTGATGTTTGAATGTTTATGAGCATACAGGGTGTCTCTCAATAGGTGTCACCAAAACAAAGTGGGATGACAGCAAAATAAATCAACCAAATCATTGCTCATATTTTTCATTTGAAATATACATGTTATAGAAATAAACTATGTAAATTAAATTCGAATCTTTCGCCCTTTTCCTTGATAAAATTTCGCAAACGGTTTGTGCCCATCACAGCTGGCACGTACGATTTCCTGAGAAATTTGGTCCCAAATATCAACCAAATGATTTTTGAATCGATTTAAAGTAAGCCCTTTCGTAGGGCCTATATGTTAAAGCATATAACTCCAAATAAAGTAGTCAAGTGGGTTGAGATCCGGTGAATATGCAGGCTATTCTTCGCTTGTGATGAAATAGGGTAAATTTTTCGCGCACCACGCTTGTGTCTTCTTTGCATTGAGAGCTGGAGCTGAGTCCTGTTGGAAACAATATGGTGTATTTCCATACAGTGTACAGCATGAGGAAACAGATGGTTCATCAAAACCTGCTCGATGTAGTATTCAGTGTTGATTTTTACGTTTGGTTCTATGAAAAGAAGAGGAAGTTTTTCTTTTCGTGAAACGGCGCTCCATACTATGATTTTCGATACATTCTCGAGCGAGTTTATTTCTTGGAATATTGGCAAGGCTTCCGGATTCCAGTGACATATTAAAAAGCCAAAAAAAAGAAGAAGTAAGGTCTGTAGCCAAAAAACAAAGGAGGTACACCATCAGGTCCCGAGCTTTTGGATGCATCTAAATGCTCTAACCCCTCAACAGATTTGACTTACGCAAATGTCACTAGGAAATTCAGGATGAAAACCGAAAAATTTACGATCGCGATCTGCTTCAGAGAAGCTTGAATATGTTTCTTGAAAAAACTTAGCAAATAGGTTACATATTTCTTCTGAGTTATTACTTTTAGTGTCATCAAAATGCATTCTGAATGGGAAATTGTCTGACTTAAGTTTGGTATTGCCATAATTAAAATAAGTCTTTTGGGCATTCCTCACAAGCAATATTTATGGCCGAATATCACAAATATTCAAAAAGTTTTCCAAATTTACGAGACTGTTGCAGTTTTTATAAATTTTATGTGCGTTTTGCTAACGACCTTTTAAGTTTTTAACTTGCCTGTTGAACTATACTGGCATTATTTAAAACACTTCACGTCTACGTCGTTTAATTTGTACTTCTTATTCTATTATTTTAGTCAACTTATTGTAGAACACTTTAGTTGCACTTTTGACATTAACTCCTTGCCTTGAGTCTGTTTGCCAATCAATTTAGTTTAGTTTATTCCTAATATTTTCATAATTTGCTGCTTCAAATTCAAAGACTTCCTCAAATTCGCAGTCGAGAGAGATTTCACCTTCATGCACGAACAGGGAATATTTAAATGCTGTCTAAAATGCTTCATTTCTCCATGTTGGATTTAATGATTTACTCAAATAGAAGTCTTCGTAAACATTACCCTAGCAAAGGAAAATAACAAGCTGATATCATATAAGTAACAAGTTCTGTTATCTCAGTTATCGTTTTGATTTCCGCTGTTATCGCATAACAAATTTAGTTATCACCATTGGCAAATTTTGTTATCATATGTTATCATTTTGAACACATTTTTTTTATGAACGTTATAAGTTTAATTGTAAAACTATAAATATTTCCAGCATATTTGGAAAAAAAATTTTGCTCTTCGTCAAAATATTTTTTTCGGTTATTAACATGAGAATTTGATTTCAACATAACATAGCATAACATAATTTGAAACTATTCCAATAAATTTGTTTAAAATACAGGATTTGTTATCAAGTTGTTCGCAGTGATAATAAAATAAGATATTATTATGATATTCAACGAGTGTTTTTTTGTAATTCATTCTGTTATTTTGGCTGTTTATTCAGCCTAAATAATAACATATTTAGTGATCAAAAAATGATAACCTGGTATTAGAACTTGTTATCAATTTGGTATAATCCGTTGCTCGGGTAATTAATAGACAATCTATGTAAAATTTTTGTTGATTTTTTATATGGTTTATTTGATGAAGTCCTAGGTTTGCAATTTTGTCGAATATGAAATGAAGAGTATCATTTTCCCCAATTATCGGAACTAAGATACTCGCATTATCATTGTTGGAAATGAAATCGACATTGCGACATTGGAAGAACACCCAGGCTGGTTTGAAGATATGTGGTTAGGTTGATTGCCAAAAGTAGAACGAGGAACTCAGCAAGAGCCGGTTAGAGGTTAAAAATTTCGCCCCTTTGGAACTGTATTGGCCGGTGGGTCAGTGCGTCGAATGAGGTGCATCTTGGTGGTTTGGATAAACTTTCGTTTGCAGCCGCAATAAGTATTCTATCGTGAGGCAGTAGCCGATGCCACTGTGACCTTTTCATAAATTTGAGATTGGTGTGATTTAAATAACTAGTTCTAGTAGTATTACCATGATTGGTGTGACTTCTGTTATGTTGAGGAATATTATTATAACGTGCCTTTTTTCCGCCTTCTTGCATCATCGGCCTGTTTCTGTTGCTGTAAACGATGCAACATAAGTAGGGCTACAAATGGTGAGTTGACAACTTGGCAGGAGGGTGCGACCGACCTCTGGTCCTCACAAGTTCCTACCTCACGCCTCCACGAGTCATATGATCACAAAAGACTGCCAGCTGAAACATGGAGACGCTGGTTGGCGTAGCCTGGGCAATGTTGTCAATCTGACAATAGCGAAGTGAGGGGGTGCGACCGGTAAATCATAGCATAATTTTCCATTATCGTATCTTTCAGGTCTACCAGGTCATCAGGTATTAAAAAATAATTTAACATTTAAAATTATTTTTTTTTCTCATGGCAGTCATACATTGTCTAAATTTTCTTTTTTTTTTTAATAATTTCTTTTTTTTTTAATAATATCTCCTAATAGGTTTTAATCATTATGTCTTATATGTCCAATTATCATTATGATCTAGAGGTATCTAGTTGAACAAAAGAAGCTGCGACGGAATCTATGGTAGGCTTTTGCACTTATTACCTAAGGGAACGTCCACTAATTACGTCACGCAAAAAATGACTTTTTATAAACCTCCCCCCCCCCTTGTCACGTTTTCCCAACCCCCCCTCCCCCCTTGCTGCGTGACATAATTAATGGACCTTCCCTAATGTATTTTTAAATTTGTTTGCAAATGGACCTTTTTAAATCTGAGCTGTTTGCCATTCGGATAGTGTCTGATGTGTCTGTATCATAACTCACCGTATCATTATATTTGATGAAATTGTTTTATTTATTTTACTTCTTAGATGATTGAAAAATTTCTTGTTGTTTTTTGTTGTTGTTGTTTGTTGTTTTTTCCATTTGTCTTTAACTCCCTTACACAGGAGCAATAATTATATGGCCAGCAAAAATAAAAGCGTATTGCTGTTATAAAATCAACATCAAGCAGCAAATCGTGACCATGGCAACAGTAAATTAAAATGTATATATGTAATTTTTGTATAATTTAACAAACTTTTTTAGGATACCTCAAATCAAGATTTTGGGAAATTGCTGCTATCGCTGAAAACAAACAAAAACGTGCATAAGCGTGAAACCACAGAACTCTACACTTTAACACTTTACAACATTTCCTACATTTCAGAATCCACCAAAGGGAGATCATAAATAATAGATACCGAGTTATTACAGTATTTTTCATTTACATAAATACATACACTATTAAATAAATATTTCAAGGGAATGGGAGGGACCATCAGGGCACCCGATTGAAGCACTCTGGATGGGGAGAGTGGAAATGCCAACTCCCCATTGTTAACAGTTTGTGAATAGAGGGCGGGCTCTTCTCCCCGCCCATTGGGGCATCCTCATGTTAGATAGCTTGCTCTTTTGACCAATTGTCCAATCTTGTTGTTGGAAGGAGATTCTTTATATCCCTGTGGATACGTATAAAGATGTTGCCTATCGATCTACCCAACCCCTTTTTGGCCCTTCATACAATGGCATGATTAGGGTAATCAGTGGTTATTAAAGCTTGATCAAGTCTAACAGCGAGGAGAGCTCACTGCTGTCGGACTTAGTTTCCGTGCTACAATGGGTGGTAGTACATATCATACATATCATACTGTAAACGATGCAACATAAGTTTGTCAAAATCGGCCCAGTCAGCTTTCCGTATCTTCCTGGTTCGAAAATGTCGCCAGCCGTCTGAATGTTATTGATATAATTTAATTCGTGACTTAAGGTAACAACCGAATCTGCAGAGCTGCCGATGAGTTTTGAATCAATTACACTGATAAACGGTTCAGCTCGTCCATTATAGAAATCCCTAACATAGGGATGCTGTTCATTATAATACCAGAAGCTATGTCCACATTTATAGCGTTGATTTGTTAAATTTCTTCATTCATGCATTTAATATCGTCCTTGATTGCATTAAGTGGACAGATTTTCCTTCGATTTATGCATAGCCATGTGGCACAGCGTTGTAATATGTTTTTTTTTGTGCCGGCAGAACCGCTGCTTCTGGTCGGTTTGAGTTGCAGTCCAAAATAACGTTCCATCCCGGAACGGACGGTGTGAAGACGTGAAAGTTCCTGTGTCAACGCAATGTTTACAAACTAAACAGCTTGCATACTTGTATTATTTTTACAAACTTGTGTTTCGCAGTCGACGGTAATCTGGGAAATCCATATTCTTGTTGGGCTGTCGTTGCCACACAGTTGGCAAAACCGTAACAGAGATGAATATCCGCCAGCTCTTCTGGAAAATACATGTTTGTTTTCTGCAAGCTGTAAGTTTCTGTTTAGATCTATCTTCTTTCATACCGTCACTCCGCGTGCCACGCACGGTGGGGTTGAATTCGTGTTTTACGCAACCGTTGGTTAACGACCTAACCTTACCTTACCAATCAGACTAAGGCCGGCGTGGCCTCTGCTGTACACAGAAGTTGTCTCCATTCTATTCGGTCCATGGCTGTCACTCACCAGCCTCGCTGTCTGCGGAGGGTCCGCAAATCGCCCTCTACTTGATCGATCCACCTTGCTCGTTGCGCGCCTCTTCTTCTTGTACCTTTCGGTTCGTTTTAGAGAACCATTTTCACAGGGCTGTCGTCCGACATTCTTACGACATGCCCAGCCCATCGTAGTCGACCGATTTTTGCGATGTGTACGATGGGAGGTTCTCCCAGCAACTATTGCAATTCGTGGTTCATTCGTCTCCTCCACGTTCCGTCTTCCATCTGCACACCACCGTAGATGGTACGCAGCACCTTCCGTTCAAAGACTCCAAGGGCGCGTTGGTCCTCCACTAGCAATGTCCATGTTTGGTGGCCGTAGAGAACTACCGGTCTAATTAATGTCTTGTAGATGGTTAACTTTATGGTTCGGCGAACTTTGTTCGATCTTAGCGTCCTTCGGAGTCCAAAGTAGGCACGATTGCCAGCCATAATGCGTCTTTATATTTCTCTGCTGGTGTCGTTATCGGCGGTCACCAATGAGCCCAGATACACGAATTCGTCTACTACCTCGATTTCATCATGGTGAACGACCTAACCAGATGTGTTTAGTACTAAATTGCAACAAAACTAAACAAGGTAGAAAGTTGTTGTCAAAAAGAGAATTGTAGAGCGGTTTAAGAGGCATGTTTTGATTAGTCAAAACAATATGTTTTATTACGTTTTTTTTTAAATAAAAAAGGAAAATCCGTAGAAAAACACAAGTTTTAGGCTAGTTTAACCCTAAAATGTGTCTAAATGTATCCTATTTAAAGGACACTTTAAAGTAGGAAGTTTACCAAGCTATCTGATGAAGGTAACAGTTTTGTGTTTAATGGCATAAAGGGTGTCCACGATGAAATTGCCACACACAAAACTGATTCGCAAAATTCGAGTTTTCATCCGATTGCCATCAAATTTTCAGGGATTGAGAAATAACTATTAAACTTCATTTTACCATTTTATTCGTATTTTATTTACAGTAAATACGCAAATGCCCGCACCTTGGCCTTAACCCCGGCCATAAGATTCTGCACAACCTGTGAATCAACCGTTTTTTGCATGTAAACCCATACTTTCTTCAGTTCCTCGACTGTCTTCACTACCTTAGGTCGTTTAAGAAGGTGCTGCTTCATAATCGCCCAGTACTTCTCGATGGGGCGGAGCTCCGGAGTGTTGGGAGGGTTGAACATTTTCGGCACGAAATTGACCTTATTGTCCGCATACCACTTCAGCACGTCCTTGGAGTAGTGGCATGAGGCCAAATCCGGCCAGAAGATTGTTGGGACGTTGTGGGCCTTTCAGGAGAGGAAGCAGCCGCTTCTGGAGGCACTCTTTATGTACACCTGTCCGTTCATCGTGTCCTGGGTCACGAAAGGTGCACTCCGCTTCCCGCACGTGCAGATGGCTTGCCAAACCAGGAATTTCTTCGCAAATTTGGACATCTTCTGAGTGCGGACATGCTCCGGAACGCTGAACTTATCCTTGGCCGTGAAAAACAGGTTGCCGGGGATCTGTTTGAAGTCGGCCTTCACATATGTTTCGTCGTCCATGATGCAGCATTCAACTTTCGTCAGCATGTTGAGGTACAACTTCCTGGCACGGGTTTTGGCGGACTTGTTCTGCTTCTCGTCGCGATTAGGGGCCTTTGTACCTTGAACGTTCGAAGCCCAGCCTTAGTTTTGGCCTTCTGGACAAAACTTCGGCTTAGGTGCAGCTTCTTAGCCACATCCCGAACGGAGGCGTTCGGATTTCGGTTGAAGGCCCCAACTACGCGGTTGTGATTTTTGGTGTTGTACGGAATACTTTTTCCTTCACTTCTGGGCTTCCGATCGGTGGTCAACCGTTCCTCGAACCGCTTAATCACTCGCGACACCGTGGAATTCGCGATTCCCAACGTTTTAGCGATGGAACGATGCGAGAGATCCTTGTTCTCGTGATGAATGCGCAAGATTTTATCACGCACGAGCTGTTCTTTCGACTCCATTTCCGCGAGTTTTGATCACAGGACTTTAAAACTTGCAGGATGTAAATAATGCACTATGAACTAAATCCACCCAAATTTTGGTCTACCCAAAACGGTTCTACCCAACGGTTAAAAAGTTAGAGCAATTTCATAGTGTGGCAATTTCATCGTGGACACCCTTTAGTTTAAGAGTTAGAACCAATTTCTGGCAAGCATAGAACAAAACAGAAAAAGTTTAATTACTCAGTGATTTTTGAGATTTGATCATATGCGTAAAACAATTTTTTTCTTCAAATATGATCTTCTATCACCGTTTACTGGTTTGATATTTTACCTTATAACGTATTTTTTATAGAACATTTTAACGTCAGTTTATAAGTTTATGTTATGATACTTGATGATGTGATATTATTTCATTAAATTCACTGTAGTACCTATGAAAACGGAACAATACATCATAATTTTAGGTTTACTATTCTTTACATGCTATACAATTTCAGATCACCCATGGATAGATTTTTTTTTATAATGATGGACAAAAACAGAATTGTTATTATCATTCTTATCATTATATTTTATATATTACTATATGACATTGAATTTATATTGGGACGGGAGGGAGCATCAGGGTATCACTCAAGCTGGGAATGGAAAATGGAGTGGTATGACAACCGGCGCTTAGGAGGGAACAAACAGTATCATTTTCTCTATCCTACCGATTCGATTGTGATGCTGTGAATTCTACTACAACAGTTTCAGCGAGAGTGACGCGCCCTTTTTAATAAGCCATCCCGTAGAAAGCTTAATAAGTAGTGCGAATTTTGTAATTAGATTTGTTGGATCGTATCGTTGGAAGGAGAATCTTATGTTCCCGCAGGATTTGCGTAAGTGTCTCTGCTTCATACAGCGTTACTGTGAATACAAACCGGTAACTCAATTTGATCTTGTTGTTAAGGGGACCTACATGACAAAGTATTGAAAGGAATACATGACAAGGTCTTGAAAGGAATGGTGGCAACCTTACATACATACAAACATACATGGTATTTTAAATTAATTTTATTTCTTTAAATCACTGTAGTACCTATAAGATCCACTAAAAATGATTATTCCGAAGCAAGGAAAGGGAAAAGGAAATCATATTTAAAAGTATACTATTGTTTATATGATATATTATTTCAGGTCATCCATGGAATTAGGAAGTGTTGCAAAATAATATAAAATTCATGTTTGATACATTGAGTAATTTCTCAGGTTTTTTTTTAGCAAAAGCACTTGATTGACACAATAAACCTATAAATAGAGCTCTAAGCATAAAAGAATATACATGCTCTTCTGCCATTTCAGAAGTTCAACAATCTGCAGACATGTAATTTAAAGAAGAATTTTCATTATCAGTTCATTTTACAATATCCGTTCGCTATATTATTTATATTTTTGTATATGATTTGCATATTGGTTATATTTTTATCATTATCACTATGATTTTTATCATTACTAGCGTTTTCATGATTTATATATTAACGTGAATATAATTTCATTATTTTTAAATCACAGGTTATATACTATTATACTATAATTCACTTTTAATTATAATGCTTTATATTTCCAACTAGTTGAACCCGGTGCGAGCTTTGGAACGCATGCGACTTAATAGAATTATTATACTTATATAGAACTGGCGCGTTTTTTGGTTTTTGTTTTGAATGAATCTGGTTAAAATATGTTTGTTTGCTTGTGTGTGTGTTATTCATTAAAAAAAAAGATTTGTGTTATTAATTTAACCCTTGGACCGGTAGTTTCTACTGGTTTTGCTTTCTGCGTAGAAGCATTTCTAAGATAAACGAAGCCGTATCCTGTCAGTTTGTACGAAATTTTCTCTTGCATAACCTAAGATTAACTTCTTGTGCATAATGTAGCACTGAGAGTAATTCAACCAATTCTTGTCTAAAAAGGGGTTCAAACTTCTATCAGAATATGCTTCTTACTCGAAAAATACACATTTTGTGTTTTAGTTCCATGGATAATTCTCATGTTTGGTTCAAATGTCTGTTTCATTCGTTTGAGAGCCCTCCTTCCCCCTCTCCAGAGGGAAGGCGTCTCGAACCACCTAAGAAAACAAGCCTGCCCAAAAACCCCCACATGCCAAAGTTGGTTCCATTTGATGAACTCTAATTCCAAGAACTCGAGCTTTGCAGAAATTTGTGTTTCATTTGTATGGAAGTCCTCCCCTTGCAGGCTGGGAAGGAGCTTCAAACCATCGTAAGAACCTTCTCCGGCCTCAACAACCCGTACATATAAGTTTTCATAACAGTAGGTATGATTTTCATGTTTGGTTGACATTTATGTTTAATTTTCATGAGAGCCCACCCCTTCCAGAGAGGGGAGGAGTCTCAAACCTCCATTGAAAAATTTCTTGGTTCCGAAAACCCCCACATCCCAAATTTGGTTCAATTTGCTTGATTAGTTCTCGAGTTATGCAGAAATTTGTGTTTCATTGGTGTGGGAGCACGCCTTTCAGATGCGTGAGGGGTCTCGAACCATCATCATAAGAACCTTCCCCGACTCCAAAAATCCCTGCATAAAAATAGTCATATCTGTTGGGATAGTTCTCATGTTTGGCTCAAATTCGTGTTCCATTTGTATGAGAGCCCCTTCTTCCAAAGAGGAGGGGGTCTAAAACCACCGTAAAAACGTTTCTTGCCTACAAAAAACCTCCACATGCCATATTTGGTTCCATTTATTTGATTAGTTCTTGAGTTATGCAGAAAATAGTTTTTCATTTGCAAGGGAGCCCCCCTTTGTAAAGGCGGGAGGGGTGTCGAACTATCATAAGATCCTTTCCCGGACCCAAAAACCCCTGCATACAAATTTGCATAGCGGTAGGGATAGTTCTCATGTTTCGTTTAAATTTGTGTTTCGTATGTATGGGAGCCCCTCTTTCCAGGGTGAGTAGAGGTCTCAAATTACCATAAAAAAAATTCTTGCCTTCAAAAACATGCCCATACAAAATTTGGTTCCATTTGCTTGATTAGTTCTCCAGTTATGCAGGAATTTGTTTTTCATTTGCATAGGAACCCCAACTTTCTAGAGGCGGGAGGGTCCCGAACTATCATAAGATGCTTTCTTGGACCCAAAAAACACTGGATACAAATTCTGCAAAGCAGTAGGCATAGTACTCATGTTTGGTTGAAATTAGTGTTTCATTTGTATGAGAGCCCACATTTTTAGAGGGAGAAGGGGCTTTGAATCACCATAAAAACATTTCATGTCTTAAAAAACTCGTCCATTTCAAATTTGGTTCATTTTGCTTTATTAGTTCTCGAGTTATGCAGAAATTTGTATTCCATTTGTTTTAGAGCCCTCATATGGCGGATGAGTCTCAAATCACCATAGAAACATTTCCCTCCTTCAAAAACTTCCACATGATAAATTTGATTCCATTTCCCTGATTAGTTCTCGAGTTATGCAAGGATTTGCGTTTCATTTGTATGGGATCCCCCCCTTTTAGAAAGGGGAGCGGCCTCAAATCAACAAAGAACATTTTTTTTGTCTTTAAAAACCACCACATGCTAAATTTCGTTCCGTTTGCTTGATTAGTTTTCGAGTTATGCAGAAATATGTGTTTCATTTGTATGGGAGCCCCCATTTTCAGAGAAGGCAGGGGTCTATTACTATCTTAAGAACCTTCCATGGTCTCAAAAACCCCTGCATACAAAATTTCACGCCGATCGGTTCAGCAGTTTTCGAGTATATTAGGTTCAGACAGACAGACATACTGAAATCCATTTTTATATATATAGATAGATATAGATAGATATAGGAAAAAAATTGTAAAATGGAACACGATTTGTTTTTTGCTCGTAACGTGTATAATTTTTATTTTTTCGAGGATTTTTCGAAAGACGAACTAAAAGGCTTCAAATTAGCCCACGGAATTGTTTATTTATAGTCATCAAAAACAATAATGGCCTTTTTTCGAAATCCATCGAAAATTGCAATTTCAAAAAATGTATTGTTATATTTTTATATATTCTTGATTTCATGGCATTTCCAAACATAAAAGATATCATTCATATGATTAAAAACGAAAAAAAATGTGTTCCATCTTACAAACACGACGCCATAAACACAAAACATAAAAAAATTGTTTCACTTTATGATTTGTTTGGAAATGCCTTTGGATTATAAAAATACACCAAAAATAAAGAATGTGCACACCAAAAAGTAGTCAACGGGAAATTAGTGGTATTAAATGGAAAATATGTGAAAATCAAAAGTAAATCATTTATTTAAGACTTCATAAAAATACAAGTATAAAACATATACAGTTAAGACAATTTGACCTGTTATAATCAAATGCCCGCACCTTTCGTTTGACACCTTCCATCAGTTTTTGCACAGTGTCATCCGTCACCAATTTTGCAGCTTTCTGCCAGTTACGCCTGAAGCTTTTCTCATCCATTGCTACGCTATTCGTTTTTCGAAGATTCCTCTTGACCAGAGCTCAATACTTTTCGATCGGACGGAGTTCTGGCGAATTTGGCGGATTGCAATAATTTAGGACAATATTTACACCATTAGCAATGTACCAATCCTTAGCCAGTTTTCCATAGTGGCAAGATGCCAGGTCAGGCCAGAACAGCACCGAACCGTTGTGTTCCCTGAATGAACGGCAACAGTCTTTATTCAGACACTCTTTTACGTAAATTTGTCCATTTAGAGTGCCAGTCGTGATGAAGATGTCGCTTCTGAGACCGCATCCCATATTGCCTGCCATACGAGGTATTTTTCGGGAACTTCGACAATTTTTTGCTTAAAACGATCAGCAACATTTCCTCTTTGCAACGAGGTATAAAACTGTAGTCCCGGTTTCTGCTTAAAGTCAGCTTTGCAATATGTTTCGTCGTCCAATATTATGCAGTCGTATTCCTTCAGCATAGTTTCATATAATTTTCTCGATCGAGATTTTGCGCTCTTGTTCTGGCTGTCATTACGATTTGGAGCAACACCTTCTTTGAATGATTTCAAGCCTGCACTTTTCTTCACTTTCTGGACGAACGATGGAGACATTTTCACTTTTTTCGCCACATCACGAACGGAGATATTCGGTTTCTTCAAATATTTACTCTATTTAATCCTTCCTCTCCGCGACGAAACGAGAATCATGGTTACCTCCGAACCGACCTTTCTCTTTAAAGTTAAGCGCTGCTGAAAGTTTTTTAGCACTTTAGTAACCGTTGATTTTGCGATTTTTAATGACTTGGCAATATCGCCGTGCGACATATCTGGATTTTCCACTCTTTTGTGCAATCGCCTGTCGCGCACGCGTTCTTGATTCAACGCCATTTTACTGTAGCCAAACGACGTCTTCATCATAGCACACATAAATTAATATTCATGTAGTAGTGATCGGATTAGCAAAGCGTACACGGAGAAGACTGCATTTCCGACGACTACTTTTTGGTGTGCACATTCTTTACTAGCCAACACAAATGTTAACCTTTTGATATCGATGGGAAATTTCCACTTACTAAGCACAAGAAGTAATTGCTATTTTATTTTGCCAACACTTTCGAACATTGAAACCTGGAAGAGCTAAATCGAATGAGCGTATTCACTCCAAAAGCAAATGAAAATCGAAGAATTGTAAAAAAAAATGAGGTTAACACTGGTCAACGCGATAATGTTGTCGCTGTGAATGTCAAAAGACGGCGCTGTTCCATCTTACAAGCCTTTCCTCTATAGATAGATGATCAATTTAACCCGCCCTTCTTCCTGGTATGATCAATAAGTATCTATTGCCTTGAATACAAGAAGCTGCAACAGAATCTGCGGCAGACATACGCACTTATAACCTTAAGTTCGTTTAGGAGTCTTAGTTGGTTTATTATTTCTCTTTACAGGCTCGACAGTTGAAGTTACTAATGTTAATAACTGTTGACCACCATTTTGACATTAACTGGTAGCCCAGAGTGCGTCTGATATTATTTTGTTGAAAAGGTCGTGTCACATGTTATTGCTCCTTAGAACCAGCAGAATTAAAATTACCATTTTGCAACGTTTTGACAGGCAATATATGCAATCCGAAAACATGATCCAGACCAGGCTTTTTTCCGTATCAAATGACATTCATTGTATATATATACTTATTTTCTTTATGTATTCTACATTGCTTGAACCTTATTGCCTTATTTCACTGAATTAAAACATGTAAATATTGGAGTGGGCAGGTGCATCAGGGCATAATTGAAGTTGCAATTGAACAATGGAGTTGTCAGCCAACTGGAGTCAAGGAAGGGTCGAGTCTATCATTTATGATTGGTACTTTCCATTCCAACACTTGTAAGGAATTTGAAGCGCCTTTCTCAAACAAACCATCTAGTGGAAAGCTTATCTGAATTGCACATTTTGTTATACGTTTAATCGAATCATACTGCTGGAAGGAGATTCTCTTATTCCCCTCCCGCAGGTTTCGCGAAAGTGTCTCTGCTAAAGAGTCTGTCCAACTCTTTTTAGCCCTTCATACAGCAGTATGTTGAATTTAGAACGGTAACAAAGTTTGATTTTTCTGTTAAGTGGAACCGCATGCAGGACAAAGCCCACGCT
Source organism: Aedes japonicus (assembly GCA_034211315.2). Classification (NCBI taxonomy): domain Eukaryota; kingdom Metazoa; phylum Arthropoda; class Insecta; order Diptera; family Culicidae; genus Aedes; species Aedes japonicus. Next base: position 52,991 of record JASCZW010005844.1, read on the forward strand.
AGGATGGTGGCTTCCTACATACATACACAAACTTAGAATCCTTGGTACTCGTAATGGTACCCACAAAAAGACATTAAATCTTGAATAGATCTGGCATGAACCATTTGCTGTACGATAGCTAGAAGAGGCAGTAATAGTATGTATAATACGAATGACTTAAACTAAAAGCTAAGCTAATGATATTTAATTTTTATCAAAAAGCTCCTCGTCCTTAGGTATACGTTGAATTTCCCTTTGTTTCGAAGAATCAGTATTAGGTTCGAAAAATTGCCGGCCCATACGAGCTGCCTCAGTGAATACAACTATTACGCAAGGGATTATAAGACCAACGTCTTATCATCACTGTTCATTGTTTCGCAAAAGCACTTGATTGACGTAATTAACCTATAAATAGAGCTCTAAGCATGATTTAGATAAGATTTAGTCTCCGTGGTTGAAGTTTCACGCTATCTCTGATGTTAGTAATCCATTGAAAACACTCGCGATGGCAACAAGAGTCTTTCTCTAAACGACCAATAATCGAGTTACTTTCCCTCATGAGCATCCGTAATGTTTTCCCCTCAGATAAATTAATCAATCATCATCTGAAAAACTTTCCCTAAATTGTATTCTTCCACAAAACTCTTTTGCTGCGTGTGCTTTTCCGAAAACACTTCCTCATCCAAGTTTTACCCGGTTCTTGACTTTCGCGCCCCCTCGCATCCTGAGCTTCCCTCACATTGCCCGATGCACCGAAGCCTGAGCTAATCCAGAAAATACGTGACTTGCTCGGAAGTTTACTGCGTTTTCGTTTGCGTTTGCCCTTCCTCGCACAAGCTCACCCGCATCAGCCAGAAAAGCCCCGACAAAGCAAGATGTTTATCAAATAGGTTGTTATTGCAGTCGGATTAGGTTGTCAGCATTCGTTTCCTGGCTTTTGCCGCAGTGACGACCTCTATTGCTTGGAGACGACGACGACGACGATGACAATTTGTGCTGCTCCTGATAAGGCCGTCCAAATAGTACGCACACCGTTCACTATGTGGGCGAGGGAAGGCGTGGCGTAAATATAATTCTCCTGTAATGATCTTTCACAGGAAGATAACCGGCTGGGAGTTGAAGGTTCAACAATCCAGGTCATATCAAGGCAAACATTGTTTCCACACGCACGTTGAATCTCCGGGGAAAATCACTCCCTTTCACATATTCGAGACGCTCAAGGGTTGTCTCTCCCTAGAGGCAAATATCAAGTCGAATAAGTTGTTGAGGGGGGACCTTCATTGATGCTAAATTATTCAAATTTTAGGCCTCGGCAAAAAAGTTGCAGGTCTGCCAAACAACATTTCTAGGGAAATCAAAATGTGCGTCCATTGTGGACTGACAGAATCCGACAGGTTCCAGAGGCATCAAAAGGTTAAGCTCGATGTTAAGATGAAGGTGCCGGTGGGTGGCGCAATAAAAACATAATCCTTGCAAACTCTTTACTCATAAGAGATTATGCACAAAACAAACAAAGAGTCAGCGGAAAAAAATGTAAATGGAAAAACTTTCTCTGAAACACACGCTCACTGGTATAACCGACCGACCCCTTACAGGACGTCGGTAGGAGCAGGAGGAAAGTCTGAAATGCCGAAGACTGATTGCTTCAGATAACCAACAGTCGTTTGTTCACGGCCTGAGTGGAGTGCGGATTGAAGCGACGGAACCCACAGAATGAGGCCAAGCCGGGGGAGGAAAAGGTGCCTAAGCCGAAACCCGGGGGCCGCAAAGTTTATCGTTCCGCTGTACTTCGGCAGGGCAAATGCTACGATTGATGGGCCAATTATCGTGATGCCGTTATCGACATTGGTGATCTAGATGAAACGGCGATGAGTAGAGGATTTTCCCTAATAACATTTAATATGTGCGTTATTATTATTTTGCTCCATGATGGATTGGTTATCGCTAATCACTTTTGATACTCTCCGGAGTTCTCGGTGTTTATAATGGGGTTTTTGCTACATGGCCGTTAAATTGGATTCGGAATAATTGCACGGAGACCAATTACCGATGTTTTTAGTCAATCCTTGAAAATTTTCTGAAACGTATTTTTTTAAACTCACAAGCATTTTTTAAAATTAAACTCAGTGCTTTCTGAAGTTTTCCAATATTTTGCCAGTACATTAAAAGTGCATAAACTAACAATTAAATTGTACTCGAAGCGAGTAGTCGGATCCATTGCACAAAAAAAATTGTTAGTATTAACAAGCGCGTAAAATTTCCCCTCGTTTAATTCTAAGCCAAAGAAGGCGTAAACAACGAAATTGTTTGCAATCTTTCATGCGCCATACAACAATGTATTCAATCTTTCATACAACAGGCTAAATTAAGGCGTTATCTTGCTAAGATTTACATGAAATTTCCCATTATTTTCTGCCAAATCTAACATTCCCTTAATTTTTATATGTGGGGATAATATAGCATCGGTTAGCATTTCCACTGTATTTTGCTACTCACTTTTTTGAATAAATACCGCAGTAACATATGGTGAGTTGACACAACAAGGAGGGTTCGACAGTTGAAACGTGCAATTACCTTTTGTTGTGTGCATTTCTATTTTATGAAAAATGTATCTATCTGATGGGATATTGCACGATACATTAGCCAATCATGCGTAAACGGAATATAGTATTTCAAAATAGTTTATCTACTCCGGGAGACTAAAACTACTTTTCAGTATTTGAAAAGTGAACATAAATTATCAAGTTCATCATAAATCATAAATTATATTATCGAACATTAATTATCAAGAAAATCAAGCAAACAAATTTAAACATGTTAACATAGACAAACATACAAAACACTTGCAGTTTCTTCGTCGATTACTAATCAAACGGCCAATTCAAATGTTTCTTAGTTGGTAATATCACCATAAATAGCGCATATACTCGATTTTCTTACGTTTAACATTGACACACTACCGCCATCTATTCAGGTTAATCATCCATCACAGTGTGCTCAACAGAAGGCGCAGGTGTGTTGGTGACGATGATTCGTAGTGCCAAATGCTCGATATTTTATGTCTGTTTGCCTGTGATATAAATTTGTATGAATAAACGGAGATGGGTTAGTATGAAAACATAAAAATTTTCGTAAAAAAACTCGCGTTGTTACGCTCTTTGATGATAATTGTTGATGCTGGTAATCGGAAATTATGCATAAAAAATTTCATAACTACCAATTTTAAAACGATTTTTTTCCTAAAGGGGACAAAAGGGGACAAACAATTTGCATAGATCTTGTAGATGGAAGTTTGTACTTGCAGTTCACGTACTTTGTGTTTGCCAATATTTGCAAATAAGGGAATAAGATATCTGTCAAAAACGTATTTCTATTAAACACTTCAATCCCTACAACTTTTTTAATACAATAACTAGCAACTATTTTGTGTCTTCAAAATGTGCGTTATTTTATACCCTTAAAGTCATTTCTAGAGAGTTTTAAAATCGAAATTGGAATAAAAAAGTTTTAGCAAAAAAACTGTTTTTTAAGTCCCACCCTAAGGAAAGTTAGAAAAACTGTTATAAAACGATACCTAGATGAGAAAGTAGTCAAATTTTTTCAGCAAAGTTTCATTAAATTAAAATATCTACAATTCTTTAGAGGCAAAAAATCCTCTAAATCATAAGAATAAAAAGTTGAAAATTTTATTATGAATATAAAAGGACCACCCTAGTCATCACCCAAACCAAAAGATAGATCTTATTTTTTAAATTGAATCTTCCGAAGATATCATCTGTCTAAAGGTAATGTTTTTCGAGTTATCGATTTTTGTCGCGAAATTTGTCCATTCGTACCATAGTGCAAGCGAAGAATAACCTGCCTTTTCACCGGATCCCAACCATTTGACTACTTTGTTTGAGGTTATATGCTTTAACATATAGGACCTACGAAAGGGCTTCCTTTAGATCGATTCAAGAAACATTTGGTTGAGATTTGGGACCAAATTGCTCAGGAAACCGTGCGTGCTAGCTGCCATTGGTTGACAAAGCGTTGGCGCAAAATTATCAAGGAAAAGGGCGAGAGATTCGAATTGAATGAATATGGTTTATTTTTATGACACGAATCTTTGAAATAAAAAATAAGTGATATGATTTGGTTGATTTGTTTTGCTGTAATCCCATTTTGTTTTAGTGACACCTATTGTGAGACACCCTGTATATACAGTCACCGCCAAAATAAAGTGCCCACTTTTCTCATGAACACGCTTCATCTATGAAGTCATTGAAAAACTCAGTATATCGTATTCATATATTTTTCGAAGCATGATAATATTATTATTTTGAAGATGCAATGGATAATACACATTTTTGCAAAACTATTTTTTGAACCATACGTGGTGTTAATTTGGAGTGTCATAATAAAGCGCCCAATTGAAAATATATTATGTGTATGTAATTTTTACATCCAAACGCCCCTCGTATTAATTTTTTTTTTACGTTTCCAAGTGTTTCTTGATCTGCTTACGGATTTCAGTTGTCGGTCAGAAAGATTCAGTGCGAGTTATCTAAATAACCATGGATAATACGGTGGCAAGCAAAACTATTCCCTTGCAGATCCGAAAATGTGTTATTCGTGACATCGAGAAAGGTGAATCACATCGCAAGATTGGTAAAAAGTATCGATACAGAAAAGCAGCGGTTACCAAACTTTTCGCAAAGTACAAAACCTATGGTTCAGTAGCTGACCGCCCAGAAAGGGGAAGGAAACGTAGAACAGTTTTCCGAACAGATGCGAGAATCATTCGAGAAATTAAGAAAAATCCGAAGGTTACCCTCAGGGAGATCAAGGAAGTAATTCAATAACCGATCTCGGACAGTACTCTACGCAGAAGTTACCTTTTATTAGCAAAGTCAACAAAACGAAACGACTCAAATTTGCTCGGGTACATGCTGAAAAATAATTAGAATATTGGAAGACTTTTTTGTGGACTGATGAGTCCAAATTCGAGTTGTTTAACAGCAAAAAAACGAGCTCGTGTATGGCGTAGACCTGGAGAGGCGCTTCATGATCGACATATCCAGGGCACAGTTAAGCATGGTGGAGTGAACGTGGTGGTGTGGGGGTATTTTTCTTGGGCGGGTGTTGGTGCTTTGGTAAAAATCGATGGTATTATGACAGCAGATTCCTACTTCGACATATTGCGTGAGAATTTGAAGGTTTCGTTGGTTAAAACTGGGCTGGAAAACAAATTGTGTTCCAGCAAGATAATGACCCAAAACATACCGCAAAGAAGTCAAAGGCATTCTTCCGTTCCTGCCGTATTAAACCTATGGAATGGCCCCAGCGGCTTCACGAGTTGATAAGACAGAAGTTACCAACAAATATAACTATTTTCAAGCTCTTGAGAACGCCTGGGAAGGTTTTGACCCACAACACCTGAAGAATCTGGTGGAAAGTATGCTGAAATGTTTGCAAAAACTGTTGAAGGCCAGGGGAGGACACATCAACTACTGATCACTCAACAGACTGGATCTAAAGCTTGTTTTGTTTTAAAGAAAATAAGAAGTGGGCACTTCATTTTGACATGCATAATATCTACTATCGTTTGATCTTTCTTGACGAAAATAATGAATTTGCAGGACAAGTGTTTTTTTATGTACTAGATAAGAAAAGAACATAATAAATATGCCATCAAAACAACAAAACTTAGAATCTTTCACTTATTTTACAGTTTGCTGCACAAAAAGGAGAAACTGGGGTAGGTGGGCACTTTTTTTTGGCGGTGACTGTAAAAATGAATTTATGTCTGTCTGTCTGAACCTTATAGACTCAAAAACTACTGAACCGATCGGCGTGAAATTTTTTATGCAATGCCTTTTTGGGGCCAGAAAAGGTTCTAATGGTAGTGAGACACCCTTCCCATCTCTGGAAAGGCGAGCTCACAAGTGAAACACAAATTTCGGAATAACTCGAGAACCAAGCAATGCAAACCAAATTTAGCATGTAGGAGTTTTTGGAGGCACAACATGATATTTGATTTCTATGATAGCTAGATTCCCCTCCCCTGTCTGAAAGGAGGGGCTTTCATACAAATAAAACACAAGTTTCTGCATAACTCGTGAACTAATCAAGCAAATGGATCCAAATTCGGCATGTAGAGGTTTGAAGATAAAAATTGTTTCTATGTTGCTTCGAAGACCCCTCCCTTTTCTAAAAAGGATGCTTCAATGCAAATGAAACACATATTTCTGCATAATTCGAGAATTATTTAAGCAAATGAAACCACATTTGGCATGTGAAGCTCTTTGGAAGAGGAAACGCTAGCTAGTAGATGCCGCTTTTCGGCATGATTCTGGCTATCGCGTTAATAGCCTTTGCCGCTTTTTCGCAGGGTTAATCGACGTGGCTGTTGAACTTCAGCCGGTCGTCGATCATCACTCCCAAGTACTTCAGTACTCGCTTCGAGGCTATGACTTGCCCTCCCACGACGATTTCCGCCCGTTTCACCGCTTTGCAATTGCTGACCACTAGCAGCTCCGTTTTGTGGTGTGCTATCTGCAGTTTAGCTTCACGCATCCAGTTCTCAACCGTGTCAATCGCTTCGGTCGCCAACATCTCCACTTCCTCTGGCGTCTTGCCTGAAACTGTCAGGACAGTATCGTCTGCAAAACCAACGATCTTGACTCCCGTTGGCAACTTTAGTGTTAACACACCATTGTACATTGCGTTCCAAAGCGTCGGTCCAAGGATGGAACCTTGTGGCACTCCCGCCGTGATCATTATCGACTTCTGGCCCATTATTGTATCGTACAGCAAAACCCGATTCTGGAAGTAGCTACTCGAAATCTTGCACAGATAGTCAGGAACCTCGATTCTGTGAAGCGCGTCGGCGATGGCTTCCCAGCTAGCGCTATTAAAGGCATTCTTGACGTCTATCGTTATCACCGCACAATGTCGATTACCTCTCCTCTGCTGCTTGAGTGCCTTATACGCACTGTCGACGACAATCCGAATTGCATCCACCGTTGATTTTCCTTTCCGGAACCCGAATTGGTTAGTTGACAAGCCATGCTCGCTCTCCGTGCACTTCATCAACCTGTTTAGGATGATCTTTTCCAACAACTTGCCAAGATACGATGCTGGATCCCCTGGCGTCTTTCCTGGCTTTGGCACACTCCTAAAAATGTCGGGATACCTCTGTTGTGCCGCTTTCAATGCCTCGTTGGGAATTCCATCCGGACCCGGAGCTTTGTTCATCTTCAGCCCTTTTGCCACTGACAAGAGCTCATCGTTGGAGACTCGTGTACCACCAGTTGCTCCTGCCACTTCATTGCCGTACGATGTCGGTGGCCATGCCGTAGGGTCGTGCTGCGGGAAGAGACCATCCACGATCGTCTTCAGCTTGTCCGGGCATCCTTCAACCGGCACCGTTGATTTTGGCCATCACGAAACCTTCATGCGTGCTTGAAACCACTTCTTGGATAGTATATCTACCCATAAAATGGATGGCAACCATTCCTGCTCTATCTACCACCCACTTGCCGCTATCCGAGGGTACTCGATACGGCTCTGCAATGATTGCAACGTCGCACATGGTTTTCGTTGTTGACTGCCGCAACAATTGCTGCGCGATGTCGCGATGGTTCAGATTTATCAGGATTATCTCGATCATTGTTGGCTCGCCCGCACTTTTTGATACACCGGGCATTTGTAGCTTCCCGTGATGTGGTCGTTGTCATCCTCGTTTGTACAGAGCATGCACCTAGGTCGCTTCTTGCAGTCGCTAGCGATATGACCCTTCTCTCCGCACCTTCGGCACCGATCCGATCTGTCAGGACCCTCGCAGTTTCTCGACAGGTGGCCAAATCCCATGCACTTATAGCACCGTTCCATCTCTTTTGTGACTTGAGGGGTGACTTTTAGCGGACATACTGACCACCCAACTTTTGCTTTACCTACCGCCAACAGTTTGTTGGTTCTTTCTCAACCGGATTGTCATCGGCTCATCTTCTAGTTCCCCCTGCACCTGCAGCGCACTTCTTACTTCGTCTACTGTCGTTACCTCATCTAGATCCCGGCACTCGACCACCGTCTCCTGTGATAAGGCGTTTGCACGTTTGCACCGTCACCAAGAGACTTCTTTACGAGTGACTTGAACGTTGCGCTTTTGACCGAAGGATCTTTCTTTAATTCGAATAGCATGTCTCCCTTCTCGGTGCGCCTGGTTTTTATCACGTTTGCTCCTAGCTACCTTAGTTCCGGATCCTCTTTAACTCTTCTGAGGATTTCAGCATGTGTTGTTGCTCCCTTCACTTCTACAACTAAGGCATCTCCTTTCCATTTCTGCCGGTCCACTTTTTTCTTCTCTCCCTTCTTCCAAGTTTCTTCCGTCTCCTGCTCTTCTGTTTTCTAATCTGTCTTCTTATTTTCTTCCTTTTTCTTCTTTTCTTCCTTCGTTTCGTTTTTGCCTGGCACGATTTGCCATTTACTACCCTTGACTTCCATTATCACCACTTCACCGATGTCTTCTTTTTGTTTCTTGGACACTTCTTCCTCACCTGGTGTTTCGCAATCTCTTTTACCGCCCGCACGATGGTTTACTGACATTTCCTTCACTTCTTTATCGGCCTTTTCCGCCCTATTTCTCCAATCTTGCTGCTCACGTTCGACCGCTAACATTGTGAACTTAATGCCTTTCTGGAAGGGGTGGCTTTTATACAAGGGAAACACAAATTTCTGTTTAATTCGAGAATTAATCAAGCAAATGGAATCAAATTTGGCATGAGCGAGGTTTTGAAGGCAAGACATGTTTTTATGGTTATTCAAGAACCCTCCTCTCTCTGGAAAGGAGGTCATCCATACAAATCAGACACAAATTTAAACCAAATATGAGAACTATCCATACTGCTACGCAATTTTGTATGCAGGGGATTTTTGGTCCGGGAAGAGGATCTCAAGGTAGTTCGAGATCCCTCCACCCTCTGGGAGGGGGGCTCCCATCAAATTTGAGGCGTCCCTTCTCATGTATTTTGCTTCATACTGCTTTTTCAAGGCCCTCTGCTTTCTGGGCTATGCTATTCAACGCAAGACGGAAATAATGAAAATGATTTCAGTATTCGACATTAGCTCTTAGTTGATGGGTCACACTGGACACGAGAAATGAAGTAGACATAAATTGAATCTACATGCAAACCGGGAGCCATCAAATTGTGGGTTAAAGTTTGGTTCCAAGCAGTGCCAGTAAACATCAAATCATCTGCACTCAAAGTAAGCTGAAAACGAAGACAACCTTAACGGGCAGACCAACTGTCTTCGTGAATTTGAATTTTGAAAAGACAGTATTCTCTTGACCAGAGCAACCACTGAGTTTCGAAGTCTTGATATATCGCAGAATGGTTCTGGGCCAATAGACTGTGCATTTGAACCTTGTTTAGCAAGCTCGTCTGCCCTTTCATTGCCTTCAATGCCACAGTGTCCCAAAATCCAGAGTAAATTTACCGAGTTCTCTTGGAACAACATTCGCAATGAAAGAATGCATTCCCAGACATGTTTGGATGTACATTTATAATTACTTAACGCTTTGAGTGCCGCTTGGCTGTCTGTAAAAATACAAATATTTGCATATCTATATTTCCTCTTCAGACAAACGTTAACACATTTTATTATAGCAAAGATCTCCGCTTGGAAAACCGTTGGATAGTTTCCCATCGCCACTGAGATTTCTACCCCAGGGCCAAAGATTCCTGCTCCCGTTTTTGTTCCAATTTTTTTAGCCATCTGTGAATAATTTTATGGAGCCATGACGAACAGTGGGACCTCCGACTTCCCAATCTATACGTGACGTTTCACATATGTTGTAAACGATATCATGGTTTTCCACAGGTTTCATCCAGTCTGTATTCATATACATCATTGTGTGACATGCTCAGGTGACCGACTAAGTCACCAGACATGAAAGTTTTCTTTCGTTTAAGTCTAAGCATATTCTTTTCCGCTTCTAGTTGCACGAATTCGTGCAAAGGCAGCAAATTCAGAATTGCATTCAACGCATTTGATGGAGTGCTGCGCATCGATCCCGTTATAGCAATGGATACTAGCAGTTGAAGTTTGGTAAGTTTTTTCTGTGCAGTAGCCTCTTTTGTTTTTGGCCACCACACAAGAGAAGCATACGTTACTTTTGGACGTATTATGAATGTGTTAATCCACATTATCATTTTTGGTCTTTTTTCTGTCCCCCTTTTCTGTCAAATGTTTTTGAGCATATCCAGAAAGCACTGGTTGCCTTACCGATCACACACTTAAGATGAGCATTCCAGTTCGGCATCCAGTATCACTCCTGGAGTTTACTCCAGCTGTTTGGGTCTGTGCAGACTTCTCTGCAACCGATATAGCTGCTTTTGTCCAAGCTTTTCGATTTTTTTCTATAGTTGTAGCTTGTTGTTTATATTAATAGAGTTCTCTCTCCACGATAGCCCAATACCACTCGATAGGTCGTAACTCAGGGCAGTTAGGTGGATTCGCCTCTTTCGATTCAACATGGACTCCATTAGCTTTATTATAGAAATGGTAACAATCGCTAATTAAGGCATTCTTTACGATGTATTTCCTTGTTCACCGTTCCGGTAGTGATGATGCTTTGGCTTGCTGGACCACAGCTGCATATTGCCTGCTAAACCAAATAAGTTTTGGGAAACTTGGCCTTTTTCTTCCTGAAATGCTCCTCAACGCCGTTCCGTTGCACGGCAGTATAATAAAACATTCCGGGAAGATGCTTAAAGTCTTGCAGCACATACAGTGTCGGGAAAAACATTAAGACCAACTGAAAATGAAAACTTAACGTAGGCACAATAATCGTTAATTTGAATTGCATTCATGCGACACCTTCTAGCGAGCATCTGTATTAATCTGACAGATGATTGCACTAGCGCTATCGCATTGTAAACTACCAACTGAACTGTACACATCGAAAAGCTGTGTTGATTGGGAAATCCGTGCAACATAAGTATAGGACCACCTTCGCATTCAGCCTATTTTTACAACCAATGTCTCTGGATTCTTGAGGTAGGTGACTTGGTATGCTTAAATTTTGTTACTTCATCACCATCAAAACAAAAATTGAGCTCCACTTCCTTTATTATTTGATTATTTTTCAAATATATCAGAAATTAACCAAACCATCATGGGCCGGAACTATCACTGCACGGAGAGGTTGCAAAAGTACATCAACCAACTAGCGACGGCTGGGAAATCCCAACGAGAGATTGCTGGAATACTAGGACCATACATGGCATTTCACCCAAGTGCGCCTCTCACATACGTATTGCTTGCCTCCTCTGGGGATGAACCAGTTGCCACACTGGCGAGAAAATCACCACGCTTACGATGAGTGCAAAACAAGCCAAGTGTGAGAGGGAGTCTCTCGAGAGCATTCGTGGTGAAAATTTGAGAGCACGCTCTCGAGTGAAATGAACGAATTGTGCTCTCCAGTGCACCCACCTAGTTCTCGCTGGTTTCCTCTTGAGAGACCGCTCTGCAGAGCCAAATCTTTAGAAAATCTTCAGTGCTCTTTTTTATGCATGTTTCCAAACTTATGAATCCAAAGTTGTAAGGATTTTTTTAATTCCTTTGTGAATGACTTAGATGTGTAAGTACTCAACCTAAGTTATTAACCTATATACAAGGAAAAACGTGATAATAAGATAATAATGGAGAAACAAAAGGTTTATTTCTTTAGTAGTTATTCGTTTCGGGTGTTGATGGGGCACTTTCGGAACTGTTCAATGCCTTACCACATGCTTCGTCTTGGGGTTTTTGGGAATGGAGAATGTTCTTATGATAGGTAAGAGACCCCTCCCTTCTCTGAAAGGGGAGACTCCCATACAAATGAAACACAAATTTCTGCATAACTCAAGAACGAATCAAGTTATTGAAACCAAATTTAGCATGTGGGGTTTTCGGGAGACGAAATTTTTTTCTATGTTGATTTGTTGATACAAATTGAATTAAATTTGGCATGTGGGGGTTTTTGGACGCAAGATTTTTTTTTCTATGGTGGTTCGAGACCCCTTCTTTGACTGGGGGAGGTGCTCTTATACAAATGAACGGAACAAGTCCGCCACTACAACAGGCAAACTTTAGTGATCGTCAGCCGTTGCGAATCAAAACAAACCCAAAAAAGGAGAGAGTTCCTCTCCCATGTGCGCATCAGTAAACAGAGTGTACACAATAGATCGCTAAGAATAAACTATACAAGCCACAGTGGTACATGAGCGTCTTTCCATGCGTCAATTTTTGCCTGTTGAAGTGGCGGACTTGTTCCGTCGCTACAACCTACCCCGCAGTGGGATGTTAGGCAAAGATTGACGTCCATGGTTCGAGTACCATTGGATACATGCCCTTTCGCTCAATTTTCAAAAACATCTGTTAATTTTCCTACCTGCCGCACTCTGACGGAACTTTCAACACTTTCTCTTCACATCTTTCATTCTAGCCAAAAACATTGTTGTTCACTCTTGGTGCCTCATGGTGATGAGCGAACATCTCCTTCTACATCAATATCAAATTATTAATTAAAGCTCCAGGGGCGATTCAGTCCGGGCACACCATGCAAAAACATTTCTGACACCATTGGTTCTATCTCGGTACATTCGTTAAGTCGTAAAGCACGCAGTCACGTCCACCTGGGTCGCACTCGGGCACATTCAGATGCTTTTATTTGTACATAGTCGGTACAGTCGGTACAGTTGATGACTGGTAATCACACAACTGATGAATATATTGGCACAAAACATAGTGATTTCCTCCTCGCTTAAGCTTATGAAAATATTAAAATCCACTGTGTTGGCCTGATGTAATTACCCAATGCATCATATAGATGAACTGAGGAATTCCATTTTTTATCAATTTTATAAAAAGAAACAATGTTACTTTTCGAGTTCAGAGTAGCTTGCCTGTAGCTCCAGCATAATATGATTTCTTCAAATTTTAGCTTTCCCCTCTTTTCAAATGTTAGTCTAGAGTTATGAGTTTTGTCATTTGACCTCAGCCTTGGTCTGTAGGTTTGAAATAGGTAGAAAACTAAAAATGTCATGATTCTCTGTTAGTTATTTTCGTTTTCCGAATGCGCCCCATGACTTTCCGAAACTACCAAACGTACGGGGCACATCCGGACAAATATGTATTTTTCCGAAATGCAAATAAACAACTCAAAATTGCATAAACGCACACCTTTAACACACTCTTATGATTCTTCGATGTCCAAATGACAACTAGAATAAATTCCGGATCTCTGGCGACGTTCACAAAATATATGAATTGAAAGAAAAAGTGTCCAAAATTACTCCTCTCTCCCCGAGAATATGTGAATTTTTAATCAATGTATTAATTTTAAATTCAAATATTGTATGTAGGTCAGGCAAGTCCGATTGTGCACTTGCTTAGGAACGCGCAGAGCGTTTTATCCGTCGTCGCCAGGAAATACATTATGGTTAGGGTTGTGGCGCGTTAAACCACGCATAAGACACCCACACTCCCATGCCTTAAACATTAATCTCCTGTATATGGCGAATGTTAGGTTCCTACAGTTGCTTATGGACTCTCCATTCACAACTATAGAAACCTAATGCTTTAAAGGTACTGCAACCATTGCAGCCTTACCCTATGCAAGATAATGTTCAAAGGAATACCTTTTTATATTAATTTTGCTAATGTTTTCGTACACGCGCCCTCACAAGAATCTGCCATCCTTTATCCAAGGTCAAATTCATACGTTATAACGAACATATCAAACCGAAATGAGTAAAAATGGAAACCGGAACCTGAACGACAAACCATTCGCAAACGCGCTAGCTAATCTACTTATTTTGAGAATCAACATCAGTGTATCTGACCAGTTCACGCACTCCAGAGTTCTCTGGGGTGCGGATCTCTGTTTTCACTGCAGTGCGTTTCAGAGCGCTGAGTTTACTCGCCAGTGGCTTTCAGAGGCAAGTGATTTAATTTCACCGCGCATCAGCGGACATTATCAGCATCAGCGGCAGTCGTAGGTTTTTTTTAGGGTGGGTGAGCAACCAATTCACCACCAACACATTGAAACACCAATTGCACGTTGCACTAACGGAACGGAAGAAGGGCAGTACGTCTACAATACACAAATACCGAAGCTATTATTCAGAAATGTAGGACATTTCAGGGTAGGTGAGTATGTTCGGGAGTAACATCACCCTGCCCACGCTACGCCACTGTCGAATGAGAGGATTTCTAGGATTTTTTTTTTCAAGAGGTCGAATCTAACAATGAGAGATTCTGTCCTCTCTCGCACTCTTTCATGTATAACAGTGCCATTATAAATTTTTTGAGGGATTCTTTGGCACAGAAAAACAACAGTTCTTGCTATCCAGAATTCTACAAATATTAGAATGAAAAACATAAAGCTGAATGGAATATGAATGAAAGAGAAAGTAATTGGAAAGAGTCTCTCAATTTCAGATTCGCCCTAATGAAAAAAAAACAGTATGCTAGCCAGAGCTGTTTTCTTTCTATCTGTACCAAAGAATCCCTCAAAAGTTTTAAAATGGCGCTGTAATAAATGAAAGAGAGCGAGAGAGGAGAGAATCTCTCATTGCTAGATTCACCCTCTTGAAAAAAAATCCTAGAAATCCTCTCATTCGACGGTGGCGTAGCGAGGGTAGGGTGATGTTACTCCCGAACATAGTCATCCACCCTGAAATGCTATTCACCCTCTTGAAAAAAAATCCTAGACTTATTTCAAACAATTTAGCTTCCGAGTTCAAACGAAAAGTGTTTCATGCAATCAATATCTAAAACTCGAGTGTCATAATATGTTACCAATTGCGAATGAACGATAAAAAAAATAAGGTAACAAACACGCCAAGCATGGCTTAAAACTACTCAAAAAAAATTAAAACATAAATGCTTGGAATTATTTGAATCATAAAAATTGGATAGATCGGAACAGAGTTCGCCGAGTCAGCTAATATTATTATAAGTATATTAAGTCCATTTATTTGTTTCCTGGGATCCCTTAAAAGGAACTATGTGCAACTGGGTATCCCTTGTTTAGATAACTTTTGTTTCAATGGAAAAAAGTGTAACTCATTTTATAACAATCCCTAAGATGTGAGGTTCCAAAGCTGAGGGGCGTGGCCATTGCTGTAATTAAAATGAAATGAAAGTAGATGAACTAAAGGGAAGACAATTTGAACCATTTGTTACTCGTTTTTGAGGACCCGGAAAGGGAAAACCATATTTTCAACCTGTACATATGCAGATTTGTATGGGAGCAAAAGTCGTTAATTAGTATGAAAATAAACTACGTAGACTAAAAGAACTTAATTGAAATTAAAATACAAACAACCTGTAAGCTCAACTGATCAAAAGACGTACGAATAAATTCATTCTGTTCAGTCGAACGAGAGGTATTAGCGTTGAGAAATCTTTCGCTTTAGCGTAGCGCTCTCATTTCTCAAAATTTTTCATGGCTCCCGGTTTAGAAGATGGAAACGTAGTCTTACGTTAAAACCCTTATAGAAACTACCGATCCAAGTGTTAGATAAAATAAAACACAAACAGAAATAAAGACAAAAACAAAATAAAACAAAAAAAATCCATAATCAAAAAACTCATAAAAAAACATAACCATTGTCACATGTTAGCAAACGAAAATTTATCAACAAAAATCATTCCGGAAAAAACAACCATAAACGCGCCAGTTCTATTGAATTTTCAATCTTATCCCACGCAGAAACGCTCGTACCGGGTTCAGCTGGTAATTGATAAAATGACAGATAATTACACGCTAAATTTCAATAAGGTAAATTTTGAAACACGCAGAGCCTCAATTAGCTTGATTGTGATTACGTCCACAATAATTATATTTATTTCTACCTGTTATTCCACAAATATAAAGAATGCATGCGTAAAACGTTACGCAATTAATATAAATAACAATAGATGAAATTTACGTCAAAGAGCTGTACTAAGGTCTGTATCCACATTAATCCAGACACCTTCAAATCATTCTAACTTTTGAAATAGGAATGTAGGAATGAAAAATTTCACTGTGGTATAGCTAATGAAAAAGACTATGATTGATGTTTACATTTCATGTTTAGTATTCAAGATGGCGACGAAAGAAAAACAAGTGCGCGAGCAAATTTTGTACGGGCGTACGGCAAATCCTGACTTGTCAATACGGGACCTTGCAAAAACATTGGATTTGCCTAAATCCACCGTTCACGATGTGCTCAAATCATTTTCGGAACGTTTGACGGTGGAGAGGAAACCGAGAAGTGACAAAAACATTGGCCGCGCTGATCCTGTCATGGACCGAAAGGTGAAAAGGATATTAACGAAAAACCCAAATCACTCCATTCGAACGGTGGCTCATAAAATAGGGATGCCGCGAGGTTTTGTCCAAAAATCAAAACAACGTTTGGGACTTAAGTCGTGCAAAGTAAAAACAATTCCAAATCGCAACGACAAACAGAACTTGGCAGCAAAATTACGGGCTCGACGTTTGTCCAGCGAATATTTGACGAAGTTTTCATGCGTTGTTATGGACGATGAAACTCATGTCCTGGAGGATTCCAAGCAGCTTCCAGGGCTGGCTTTTTTTTCTGCTATGGCCAGAAATGCTACAGCTGAGCATTTCAGAACGAAGAAGGCATCGAAATTTCCCAAAAAATACCTTGCCATGAGTAAATCTTTCGTCACTACAGGCACAATCAACAAGGAGATCTATCAGAAAGAGTGTCTGCAGAAGCGATTGCTACCCTTCAGCAAAAGTCACAAAGAAAAACCTTTGTTCTGGCCCGAATTGGCATCATGCCACCATGCTAAAACTGTGATGGAGTGGTACCAAGCAAATCACGTGAACATTGAACCAAAAACCTCAAACCCGCCAAATTGCCCAGAGCTACGACCAACCGAGAGATATTGGGCTCTGATGAAGCGGAAGCTTTCTGGAAAGAAGCAAGAAATCAAAGACATCAAACACTTCCAGCAAATTTGGACAAAGACGGCTTCTACGATTTCTGAAGAGTCTGTACAAACCCTAACGGACGGAGTTAAGCGCAAAGTTCGGAAATTTTATGCATAAAGGGCGATACGGTCAAAATTTGGTCAATATCAACTTGACGTATTTCTTTCAATTTTGCATTTAAAAAACCTGAACACCCCTCATTTTGAAGGTGTGTGTGTGTGGAATGTTGCTCTTATTTTGATTTTGGAATTCACTCTTCAGTTGTCAAAATGCCGTCCAAGCAAGAAGAGCAGCGTATCAAAATTTTGCTCGCGCATCGCGAAAATCCGAGCTACTCGCACGCAAAGTTGGCAAAATCGCTAAAAGTTGCCAAATCAACCGTTACAAATGTAATTAAAGTGTTTGGAGAACGTTTGTCGACAGCCAGGAAGTCTAGATCGGGGGGAAATCGAAAACCGGAAGCCGCTGAGACGACAAAGAGAGTTGCCCGGTAGTTTCAAGCGAAACCCTAACCTATCTCTCCGAGATGCCGCAAATAAGCTGGGTGTATCGTCTACAACCGTGCATCGAGCCAAAAAACGAGCCGGACTATCGACTTACAAGAAGGTAGTGACTCCAAATCGCGATGATAAACAAAATACGACGGCCAAAGCGCGATCCTGGAGGCTGTATACGACGATGCTGACGAAGTTTGACTGCGTGGTAATGGACGACGAAACCTACGTCAAAGCCGACTACAAGCAGCTTCCGGGACAGGAGTTTTATACGGCAAAAGGAAGGGGAAAGGTAGCAGATATTTTCAAGCACACGAAACTGTCAAAGTTCGCAAAGAAATATCTGGTTTGGCAAGCCATCTGTACCTGTGGCTTGAAAAGCAGCATTTTCATAGCTTCCGGGACTGTCAACCAAGAAATTTACGTGAAAGAGTGTTTGAATAAACGTCTGCTGCCTTTCCTGAAGAAACACGGTTGTTCCGTACTGTTTTGGCCGGATTTGGCATCTTGCCATTACGGTAAAAATGCCATGGAGTGGTACGCCGCCAACAACGTGCAGGTGGTTCCCAAGGACAAGAACCCTCCCAACACGCCAGAGCTCCGCCCAATTGTGAAATACTGGGCTATTGTCAAGCGGAACCTAAAGAAGACCAAAAAAACTGCTAAGGACGAGTAGCAGTTCAAGGCAAACTGGCTTTCTGCGGCGAAGAAGGTGGACAAGGTGGCTGTACAAAATCTGATGGCAGGGGTCAAGCGTAAGGCCCGGCAATTCGGATTTGGAAAAGCGGAAGCCTAACTGAATATTTTTCCTGAATTTTATACTAATTGAACTTGAAAAAGAAATTTAATTTGATTTTTTAAATAAACGATTTCACCGATTTACACGCGTTTTCCCTTGACCAAATTTTGACCGTATCACCCTTTATACCGAATAATTATGTTTTGTCTTCACGAATTGTTAGAACACATCCCATGCATCTGAAATAAACAACTACGACGGAAATATAATGCGAAATTTATGTTTTATTCATGTTTTGAGGTGTCCGGATTATTGCGGATACAGACCTTATAACGACATAATAAAGAATGACGTAGCCCTTCGCCAAAATCTGTTCACATACAATGTTGCTCTCGAAAGATGCACCACAAATTTGAAAGGCATGGCTGAGTACCTACTGGAAACACTAAGACTAAGTCATAATCTCGTAATCCTAAAACTTTCGTATTGCTGCATTTGCAATCTCGCCACCCCCCCAACCCCTCCCCCCTCCCTTCCGAGCGAAGTGCTTCCCGTTACTGCAATTATCGACTTTTAACTCTTCCTATTTCCACAACTCCCTAATCACAAGTTTTCTCCGTTTATTTTCATTCCAGGAAACAGGAAAATCTTCCGCCAACAACATCTTGTCATGCTTAAACCGACGGAAAACAAATAGGAAAAATATTAGCACAGATTTATGGCAAGTGCAGAAAGAAGTAGTGGAATACTAATCACTGTTTTCTTGCGCGATAACATCAGAGAAACCGTCGGAGAAGAAACCACAAACCGGAAGAGGGAGAGGGAAAAAATGTAATAAAAGTAAATTGGAACCGTGTTCTAGTGCTAGGGCCGGAAGCTTCCGGAAAATGCAACCGCAATCAGTGAGTCTGCCAGTGTGTCGATGATAAGTGCACCCAGGGTTGGTGAGAAGTGGCAACGCACGAAGTTTCCCCGTAGAGAAAATAAAATCCACCACTAGGACTTGTCCGGGAAAGTTGGATAGTGAAAGAGTTCCATCCCTTGTTCTCATCCCTTGTTCTGTCGGAGAGGAAAAAGGGTTCGCTAATGGTGGTGGCGACACGATGGTTACCTAAAAGTTGGCACAACGGACCGAAGAATTGCCAGTCATCGAGTTGTGTAAGTGCAGTCACTCCCCGTGCGGCCCAGTAATTGCCGAAGTAAAGTGAAATTGAGGATTAAATAAAGTGAATGCGCTACATTGTGGAACAGAGGAAACAGAAGAGTGATGGATGTCGTCGGCTGTTGGCAACCGGATGCGGGAAGGTGACAAGGGCTTTTTTTTGCCTGCTTTTCATTGACTTCCGAACGGTAGAGTTTTTCGGTGACTTCGTCGTTTGTCGGCGCTTGGTGAGATTCGGTGGTAGATTCGAAGGGTTCCAGAGTTGATTTGACGGAGGATTATTTCCTGTATTGATTTTCTACGTGCCTAGACAGAAGTAAAAGTGATTCACTCCCTCTGCCTGCAATGGGGTCTGTAGCGTGTTTCTTATCACAGTGGAGCACTCATTGCAGAGCAGGAGCCGAACATTTCATTATACAATGATAACACTAAACCACAATGCAGTGGAAAAAGATATCCGGAGTGGGATACATTGTGTTTTATGGATTTTATGCAATTCGGACAGCGATAACAGATTTGAAGACGTTTCTATGTTATAGACAGTCTGGTTATACACGGAAAAAAATGAATGTCCAGATCCGTGATATGTTGTCATGATTTTGAAAAGAACCCAAAATACACCATGACCTAGATCACCTCTAAAGGTAAAAATCTTCAGAACTTGAACTCGTTTTCGATCCGTCTTCATTTTCGGGAGCGCTTTTGTTTGTTTTTGTGTAGACAAGCGAATGACAGTTGGTGGCAGAGATGCCAGATATTTTTTTCAAATATCTGTGATAAGAATTTGAAATTTCTGGGAATATCCATAAAAGTCTGTAATTTTTTTTACAAAATAATAATTCAATGACTATTGAATCACAATGAATAAAAGAGTCAATTTTCCGCTAAGTAAATTACAAAGATGAATTCAAAATTTTAATTTTTATTTCATTAGAAAAAAAACATTACAATGCACTATGGTCTAGATCACGAATTTACGAGGAAACATGCTCCCAGCGCCTAAACTTGAAACTTTACAGCAAAATGATGTTGTACAACATGTTTTGTCATTCCCTAGTTAACAGGCAAACGGTACAGTTCGTTTCATCCGTGCTCCGTTGTGTTAATGGTTTCTCAAGGTGTATTAGCTCGAAGTTCAGTTTTTTTTTCTCCTCGACTTTATTTTGGCCGCAGTTGTCATCGAGTTTATTTTTTTTTCTGAAGTGGAAAGCCAGAAGTTAGAGCAGTGGTGATCAATTTTAATTTGCTGCAAACAAGTGACCAGCCATTTTGCCGCATCTCTGTGGATCACACACACCAGCAGTTCATCTTGTGATAGAGGCTATCCGTTTCATTTCATCGGCAGTAACGGTTCGCCTCATCACACTCGTCGCGCTTCACTCCTTCCCGGTAAAGGCGACCACGCACGTTCGCCACCCAGCAGCAGTAGCAGCAGCAGCAGCTCAATAATATCTACATATAAGATAAGTGTTTTGTTTTTCTCCTTCTCCCCTGAATAGATTGTATTGTCATTTTGTGTTTTCGTTTGTGTTAAGCTTGTTTATTGTATTGAATTGTATTGTAGTGTGCTTTTGTAAGTGCCTCAGTGGTTGAGCATAATAAGCTCCCACGGGTGCGACATGGATGATTTGTCGGAAGATGATTCATCCATGCCGTCAAATAATGAGGTGTCTCAAAACGTCACCCGGTCACGGGCCTATCCAGATGATTCAGCTGGTCCATGGGTTGTATACTTTCAGCCCAAAACGAAACCTTTAAATGTTTACCAGATCAGTAATGATCTGACGAAACGATTCTCGGCCGTGACTGAAATCATTAAGATCAGGCCCAATAAACTTCGGGTCGTTGTGTCGAACCTGAAACAGGCGAACGAGATTGCTGTCTCTCAATTCTTTACACTCGAGTATAGAGTGTACATCCCAGCTCGAGGTATTGAGATAGAAGGTGTGGTCACCGAAGCGACTTTGACCCCTGAGATCCTGATGAAGCAGGGGTTGGTCGATTCAAGAACCCCCTGCTTTCTCCAGTGAAGATACTGGATGTGAGAAAATTAGGCACAGTATCGATCACTAAGGGTGAAAAGAAGTTCACTCCGTCAGATTCGTTTCGCGTGACCTTTTCTGGTTCAGCCCTCCCTCAATACGTCGAGTTGGGAAAACTTCGACTACCTGTGCGTTTGTTTGTACCACGGGTAATGATCTGCCAAAAATGCCAGCAGATGGGACATACGACCTCCCACTGCGGCAATAAGGCACGCTGCTCAAATTGCGGGGAGAAACATGAGGATGGCGCCTGCGCAGACAGTACACCAAAATGCGCTTTCTGTAAGGGTACTCCTCCTCATGCTCTCTCGTCGTGCCCGGCGTACAAGCAACGCGGGAAAAATTAGAACGATCACTTAAACAGCGTTCTAGGCAATCTTTCGCCGAAATGGTGAAAAAGCCTCACCATCACCCAATGCCAATACGAATCCCTTTGCTCCTCTGTCAGATGACGAGTCTGACTTTGACTTGGTTGAAGAGGGAACATCAGTCAGTTTTCCGGAAGGTGCTTCAAGGAAGCGAAGACGCGTTCGCCAACGGAAAGTTGCTGAGCCGGAGCCCAAAACCAGTTTGCCCAATTCAAGGAAAGGTGGAAAAAAGGAAAATCCTAGTCCTCCTGGTTTCCGTAGTACTAACTACACCCAGGAGTTTCCATCTCTCCCGGGGACATCCAAAACCCCTAGCGCCCCGATTTTAAGAACAGAAGTTCCTTCTCCATCTGGACTGTTCTCATTTGATGATATTGTTGAAGGTATCTTCAAGTACCTCGAAATTTCTGACCCTCTCAAAAGCATTGTTATGGCAATGCTTCCCACAGTGAAGACCTTTTTGAAGCAATTGACAATTAAGTGGCCCATCCTTGCAGCTATCATTTCCTTCGATGGATAATTTTCCAAATGAGGTCGGGGATTTGATCACTGTTCTACAGTGGAATTGTCGAAGTTTGATTCCCAAATTGGAATCATTCAAATTTTTGGCTCACTATACCGGTTGTGATGCATTCGCTCTTTGTGAAACATGGCTCTCTTCCGAAATCTATCTTCCGATTCATGATTTCAATATTATTCGTCTTGATCGTGAGGATTCACGTGGAGGAGGAGTACTTTTGGGGATCAAAAAGTGTTACTCCTTCTATAGAGTGAATTTTCCTCCAATTCCAGGTATTGAAGTTGTCGCATGTCAGGCTGTTATTAAAAATAAAAGCCTTTGCATTGCTTCCGTTTATATTCCTCCAAGAGCCTCCATTAACCGAAAACAACTCTCAGATGTTTGTTCGGTTCTTCCTGCTCCGCGGTTGGTCATGGGAGATTTTAACTCTCACGGTACAGGCACAGGTACAGGGGAGAACTGTACGATGACAACCGGTCTTCTTTGATATATGACCTCTGTGACAACTTCAATATGACAGTACTTAACAATGGAGAAGTAACACGTTTGGCTGGTACATCCTCAGTTGGCAGTAGATTAGACCTCACCCTTTGTTCGAATTCATTATCGTTGGATTGCACATGGAATGTGATTCAAGATCCCCACGGTAGTGATCACTTGCCCATACCAGTTTCGGTTGCCACCGGGTTCAATCCGTCGAAGTCTGTCAACGTCACGTATGATCTTACCCGTCACATCGATTGGACAAAGTTTAGGACAGCAGTAGATGAAGCCGTAACGACGGTAGAAAGGCTTTCACCGCTGGAAGAGTATAACTTCCTCTCCAACCTGATCTTAGACAGCGCGCTTCAAGCTCAAACTCGACCAGTTCCAGGAACGTCATTTCGCAGGAAACCTCCTTCTCCATGGTGGGATCAGCAATGCACCGAGGTTTACCGCAAAAAGTCCGACGCGTTTAAAGTTTTCCGTAGACGTGGAACACCTGAGCACTTCGAAGTATACACGGCTCTCGAACGTGAACTTAAGAGCCTCATCAAGGCCAAGAAACGCGGTTACTGGCGAACATTCGTGAACGGGCTATCGCGCGAAACGTCGATGAGTACTCTTTGGAACACGGCGCGAAGGTTGCGTAACTGAACTACGAACAACGAGAGCGAAGAGTACTCGGACCAATGGATCCTCAAGTTCGCGCGAAAAGTTTGTCCAGATTCTGTGCCGGCACGGATGATTCCTCGCGAAACCTCGAATTCGATAGATGAGATTAGCCAACCCTTTTCAATGGTAGAGTTCTCTCTCGCACTCCTTTCGTGTGGCAATACGGCTCCAGGGGCTGATAGGATCAAGTTCAACTTGCTTAAGAACCTCCCAGACGTCGCGAAGAGGCGCATGTTGAACTTGTTTAATCAGTTTCTGGAACTAAACATTGTACCGGATGATTGGAGACGGGTGAGAGTTATTGCCATTCAAAAACCTGGTAAACCCGCGTCCGACCACAACTCCTATCGACCCATCGCGATGTTATCCTGTATTCGAAAGTTGTTGGAGAAAATGATCCTTTTCCGTCTGGACAAATGGGTTGAGACGAACAACCTGCTTTCAGATACTCAATATGGTTTCCGTAGGGGTAAGGGAACGAACGACTGTCTCGCGTTGCTTTCCACAGATATTCAGTTAGCTTTTGCTAAAAAAGAGCAAATGGCTTCTGTATTCTTGGACATAGAGGGGCTTTGATTCAGTATCTGTTGAAGTTCTTTCAGATAAACTCCACGCTTGTGGCTTTTCACCATTAATGAATAATTTTTGTACAATTTGCTGTCAGAGAAACATATGAGCTTTTCTCATGGAACCTCTACAGCTTCACGAATTAGCTACATGGGTCTCCCCAGGGATCATGTTTAAGCCCCCTTTATATAATTTTTATGTCAAAGACATTGACGGTTGTCTAAGTGACAACTGTACGCTGAGACAACTTGCAGATGACGGCGTAGTGTCTGTCACGGGACCCAATGGGGTCGATCTGCAAGGACCCTTACAGGATACCTTAGACAATTTGTCTAATTGGGCTCTAGAGCTAGGTATCGAATTCTCTACGGAGAAAACTGAGTTGGTAGTTTTTTCTAGGAAGCATGACCCAGCACAACCGAAGCTTCAAATTTGGGGTAAGCCGATAACTCATTCTATGTCCTTTAAATATCTTGGGGTCTGGTTCGATTCAAAGTGCACCTGGAGATCCCATATTGAGTATGTGAAGCGAAAGTGCCAGCCAAGGATCAACTTTCTCTGCACAATTACCGGAACCTGGTGGGGAGCTCATCCACAAGATCTTCTAACGTTGTACCGGACAACGGTTTTGTCGGTTATGGAATACGGTAGTTTTTGTTTTCAGTCAGCGGCTCGGTCGCACTTCATTAAACTGGAGCGTATTCAGTATCGGTGTCTTCGTATCGCGTTAGGTTGCATGCACTCGACTCACACCATGAGTCTTGAAGTGCTGGCTGGCTTGTTGCCACTCTCGGATCGGTTTACAGAATTATCTCTCCGGCTCCTCACCAGGTGTGAAGTTATGAACCCTCAGGTAATCGAACATTTTGAGAAGCTCCTTGAGTTGAATCCTCAAACCCGCTTCATGACCTTGTACCATTTGTACATAACACAGGATGTCAGCCCTTCGCCGAACATTTCCAATCGTGTTTGCTTCTCCGATTTCGACAATTCGGTTCATTTTGATTTATCCATGAAGCAGGAGCTTCATGGAATCCCAGAGCATCATCGTCCTATGATTGCTCCGGTGATTTTTGCTGCAAAGTTTGGCCAAGTTGATTCCACTAAATCGTTCTTCACTGACGGATCTTTGATAGAGAGTCAGCAGGCTTTGGTATATTTAATGAAATTTATAGCGCCAACCGTAAACTTCAAGCTCCTTGTTCCGTATATGTCGCTGAATTAGCGGCAATACATTTTACGCTAGAAATTGTTGCCTCATTAACACCGGATCAGTACTTCATTTTCACGGATAGTCTCAGTTCTATAGAGGCTATTCGCTCATTGAGGCCGGTAAGCACTCCTCGTATTTTCTCATGAAAATACAGGAGCTTCTAAGTGCTTTATCTTCGCGTTATTTTATCATCACCTTTGTATGGGTCCCATCTCATTGTTCAATTCCGGGCAATGAGAAAGCGGACTCGCTTGCAAAGGTGGGCGCTATGGAAGGCGATATTTGTGATCGACAAATCGCCTTCAACGAATTTTTTCCAATTTTTCGTCAACAGTCACTCGTCAGCTGGCAGTATAAATGAAGTAAAGGAGATTTGGGGCGATGGCAACATTCTATAATCCCAAAGGTGTCGAAAAAATCTTGGTTTTGGGGTATGGATGTGGGTCGAGACTTCATTCGTGTGATGTCTCGACTTATGTCCAATCATTATTCTTTGAACGCTCATTTATACCGGGTTGGGCTGAGCGACAGCAATCTCTGTGAGTGTGGACAAGGTTATCAGGACGCAGATCACATTATTTGGTCATGTGCTGAGCATCGTGGAGTCAGATCTGAGCTTTATGATTCTCTTCGGGTACGAGGTAGACAACCCAATGTACCGGTTCGAGATATTTTGGCTCTACGTGATCTGGAGTTTATGAAACTCATTTATGTGTTTTTGACTAACATAAGCCTTAGATTGTAGTTAGTTTAACATGTATGTTTAGTATAAGTTTTTTTCTGTGTTTGTGTTTTTCTTTCTCTTTCAAAAATGTTCAAATAAAAGAAAACCAAAAGTTGTATAGTTTTAAGTTTTTTGACAATTTAGAATATTAAATAAATGTGTTATGTAAACCATACTTTAAATTCCCACCCATCTCCCTATCCGTTAAATTGTTATTCCTATTAACCTCGAGACGGCCGCGAGTAATCGGCTCTATTCCCTTAACATTAGATTTAAGATACATGATGTATACAAATATGAAAACTTGGCTCTGTAAAGTTGATTCGATTGAGCCTATACAAATAAACGATTTAAAAAAAAAAAAAAAAAACATGTTTTGTACCACTAAAGCACATTTTTTTATGTTAATTAAAATTTGGGGACCACGGAAATACATTAACTAACTTTTTTATTTGCAGAAACAGACGTTCACATTCTTGGGCAAAGTTGTAGCGCAGAAAGTTTCATTGAATTTTCATATATAATTTTTTTTGTATCTTGAAAATTTACCGATTTAGAGCAATTTTTGATCATCAACTTAGGGTGTACCATAAAAAAATGTTTTTTTGCCTTAACTTTTTTATTTCAATTTCAACCGTAAAGTTGTGTTGGTAAGAGTTTTAGAACTTTTGAAGACGCGTACTTTGGTACTATGTATTTAGTCGTACGCGTACTATGGTACGCGATACAGACATGTCTGTATTTATACAGACATTTGATCATGCATACAGGCATTATACAGACATTTACAGATATATGTAATAAAATTGCGTCTGAGAAGAAGTTGTAGTTAATTAATTTGACTTTATGAAAAAAAATGTACACTGTAAAAAAAAAAATTTTCATCAAAAGAAATCAAAAATTAAATTTAAAAATCAATTAGCAAATTTGTCCAACGTACGATTTTTATAATTTTTTTTCATGAAAGCTTTGAGTCATGAGAAGAAGAATAAAGAGTTAAGTTTTTGATTTTTTTTACAGTGTACATTTTTTTTTCGTAAAGTCAAATTAATTAACTACAACTTCTTCTCAGACGCAATTTTATTACAACCAACGGTTTTCAAGTTATGATTTTTTGAAATATACGCATGACAAAACACATACGCCCTCTTGAAAAAAATGTCTTGAGTCAAAAAATTCCCTTAACCCGCGGAAAATCCATCATCACCAATTCCAAAGACATGTGCAAAGTTTCATCTAAATCGGAGAGGGTCGTGCAAGATTTTGACTTTTTCCGGCTGATTTCATCTGGAAACGCTCCTTTTAGAAAAAGCAGGGGTCTCAAATCAACATAGAACCATTTTTGTCTTCAAAAACCACCACATACTAAATTTCGTTCCGTTTGCTTGATTAGCTCCCGAGTTATGCAGAATATTGTGTTTTATATGTATGGGAGCCTCCCCCCCCCCCTTTAGGACGGGCAGGGTTCTCAAGCTACAATAGAATTTTGTTTGCCTTTATAACCTCACACATGCTAAATTAGGTTGCATTTGCTTGATCAGTTCTCGAGTTATGTAAAAATGAGTGTTTCATTTGTATGGGAGCGCCCCTTTCCAGAAAAGGAAGGGTTCGCTAACTATCATTAGAACCTTCTCCGGCCCCAAAAATCCATGCATACAAAATTTCACGCCGATCGGTTCAGTAGTTTTCGAGTCTATTAGTTTCAGACAGACAGACAGACAGACAGACAAAAATTGTTTTGATTGTAATGGCAATCAAACGTCAATTTGAGATTCTTTTTATCATGTAATCGAGCTTGCTAAAGCGGATGCTACTACGACTCACAGTTCCATTGTTACTAAGTTTAATGAAAATTTAATTTCGTACAAAAAGAAGCTAATATTTTGTAGACGGACCGAGTGTTATGCACGGCGGTATGCATTCTGTTACTGTACTTTTTTTAAAACGACCCCAAGTAACATTTCCAAAACCATCCAGCTTTATTTGGTTTTATTAATGTTTAATGAAAGCCACTATACATCAAATTGGTTTTATTGTTGCAGTATGAGGTACCAATAGGTTTTAAATTTCAGTCAGGTTCATGAGAACCTACACAGCTTCTTCAAAACGCTTTTTAAGACCTTGTCTTCTAAAGTTGCTTTTACTTCTATCGAAGGTTTTATTTTGACTTTAGGAACTCGTTAAATGCTGTTTTGAAATGCCGTTTTGGGACTCATTCGTATTATCTTATTATGGTCAGTTGAAACAGTATTTTAGAACTATTTTGCCTCCAGTAAGTGCATTAAACGGCCAATTGGCATTGAGGAAAGTCACCAAATGACCAAATAGTTTTATAATAGTCATTGCGATGATAAATTGGGCTTATAGCAAAACTGTGATTTCACCAAATTTTAAATTTAATTTAAATTTCGCGCAACACTAAAACTTTTTTCTTAGATATTATTTACTATTAAATGAATCATACGCAGTGAATCGAACAAAGCATAACAACAAAAACCAACCACAATATCACCGTGAAATTTGACAGCTGTGGCCATTTTGTCCTATGTTGGTTTTGAGGGCAGCCAATAGGTTTTATGAAGGTCCTCAAGTGGTCATAACATCTTTCAAAATCCCTATGGTCTTATAATGGTTTTATTAACTTGTTTTCACAACCGTCTATAGAGTGGGCCACTTTGTACATCTTTCGGTTTTATAGAAGCATAAAGGAGGTGTTGGTAGACAAAACAGTTTTGAATGTAGCTTTATCAGCACAGCCGGGAGTAGTGCTATACGGCTAGAATTGAACTCAAATTGTTACGTGGGACATTGCTACTATTGCCGTAATAAAACTACATTGATTTCTAGTGGCTTTCATAAAACTGTAATAAAACTTAATAAAGCTGGATGGCTTTGGCAATGTTACTTGAGCGGCTTCTCATCCAATTCATATTCGACCACATTGGTCGTAAAATGAACTGAAACATTTCAGAAAGCAATGGATAAAATTTACCTAATAAATTATTGACTTTCATACTCATACTGTTCAAAGTTCATTTCGAGAATAAAAATGACAGGTTGAAACGTGCAGTCTTTATTTGAATCTAAAACATGTATTACCAAATCCTCCACGGTATGAGGAAATTTACTGCAGAACTTTTTCAGCTACCGTAAATTACAACAATTTCATAAGGAAATAAACTAATTTTAAGTTCCTACCGATCAGCTTTCCGTAGCTGCCATCATCCAACCAATTTCTCAATGCTGCCATAATGTTATTGTCCTAAGAGGGTTAAATTCACGAGATTTCTTTAAATCGACGAGCACACAATGCGTTCTTAAAACCAGACGAACAAAAAAAAATTCAATCGTCAACAGTGCCGACGACTGCTATAATTTCCTACCAAAATTAATTTAAAAGTACTCAACCGTTTATTGCACGAACAGTTCGGGATGGTTGAGGAGCTGCAACCAGGGTTGCCATTAGTTTCTGAAAACTATCTGGCATGTTACAAATAAAAAATCTGGTAAAATCTGGCAATTGAGTTTTACACCAACCTAACATAACCTCGCAAAATGAATCGGATGAATTTCTTTTGACAGGAGTCCGTGGTTTGTTTATTTCATCTGTTTGAATTCGAAAACAAACAAACCACGAATACCTGTCAAAACTGAATTCCATTCATCAGGATGAACCACACGTTCACTAGTGACGTCATCTTGCAAAATTCTATACACGGATATATGAAAACCTGGACTAACAATTGAAAAGGGTCAGAGAGGTTTTGTAAATGTTGATAGGTCCTTTACAAATGTTGTCCCAAAATGTGTCATTTTTTGACTCGTATACTCGCATTCTTTAGTAACAGTCAAGCGTGGAATGACACTATTTTTCCAATGTCAAATATTTGACGGATTACCTATTCGCACAAAATAGCTACAAATCGTTTTCAGTGGATGAGAACTGCAGTCACATAAATCACTTGACGCTTAAGTGGAGTAGGATTGAACGACGTTTTTTTATAATCTGTTCTAATTTCAAAAAGTCTGGCATTGTGCAGGGTTTCTCTTTTTGTCTTTTTGTCGATAAAAAGTCTGGAAGTGCCAGATAAATCTGGCATAATGGCACCTCTGGCTGCAACTTAAAATTGAGTTATTTTGAACTTAAATTTCAAAGAAGATTTCAAACTATAATTGAGATAGATTTAGAATATCAGTTTTCAAGAATTAATGTTCCACTTTGATTTTGCAAATATTGTTGCTAATATAGATCTGTAAGTATTGTAGTTCAGTGCAAAATCGAACCAGCCAATTAAAATTTTTAAAGTGGTATCAAACATTGAACACTAAAACAACCTAAATTTGAGTAAATCTGTCTTTTTACCCAACAGGCAACCTCACTTGACAGAACTCAACGTTGAGTTCTTTTTTACTCAATTTTGGGTACTTTTCTTCGTAGCGTGTACTTTGCTTTTCGTTGTTCGAATCAGTTGTATCGACTCTTTTTAAATGTACTGCCTGCTGCCCTTCCGCTGGTCCCATGGAGGTGACACTCTGTTTTGACTGGATCTGGCATCCAGTTTGCGAAACCGACGATGAAGTGGTACGAGGCCAACGACGTTGTTTTGTGCCTTTTATGCCCTAAGAATTTCGAAAACATCCGACATAAAATGAATTTTTGGTGATCATGTTTTTCTGTTGCATTTTTCGAGTACAATTACCCTTACCTTACCAATCAGACTAAGGCCGGCGTGGCCTCTGCTGTACACAGAAGTTTTCTCCATTCTATTCAGTCCATGGCTGTCACTCGCCAGCCTCGCTGTCTGCGGAGGGTCCGCAGGTCGCCTTCTACTTGATCGATCCACCTTGCTCGTTGCGCGCCTCTTTTTCTTGTACCCGGCGGTTCGTTTTCGAGAACCATTTTCACAGGGCTGTTGTCCGACATTCTTACGACATGCCCAGCCCATCGTAGTCGACCGATTTTTGCGATGTGTACGATGGGAGGTTCTCCCAGCAACTGGTGCAATTCGTGGTTCATTCGCCTCCTCCACGTTCCGTCTTCCATCTGCACTACACCGTAGATGGTACGCAGCACCTTCCGTTCAAAGACTCCAAGGGCGCGTTGGTCCTCCACTAGCAATGTTCATGTGTCGTGGCCGTAGAGAACTACCGGTCTAATGAATGTCTTGTAGATGGTCAACTTTGTGGTTCGGTGAACTTTGTTCGATCTTAGCGTCTTCGGAGTCCAAAGTAGGCACGATTGCCAGCCATAATGCGCCTTTTTATTTCTCTGCTGGTGTCGTTATCGGCGGTCACCAATGAGCCCAGATACACGAATTCGTCTACTACCTCGATTTCATCACCGTCGATCTGAACTCGTACTAGGAGGCTAAAATTGTCTTCTCGTGAGCCTCTTCCCTTCATGTATTTTGTTTTCAACGCATTAATCACAAGCCCAATCCTACCAGCTTCAGCCTTAAGTTTCAAGTACAATGCTCACCATTAAATTTTGGAACGAGTGATTTATAACGGGTTATAACTATAAAAATAGAATTTTCTTCAAGGGCCATAACAAAAAATCTTGTTTATATTAAGGAAAACTGATTGATATATTTTGAAGGAACGTCTCTTTACTTTTAAAAAAAATGTGAACATTTGCATATGGTCTGTTAACAGCTGTGCGAAGCTTTGTCCTGGTGTTTGAACAGGAGCGTTGTTCCGCTTCTGCTTTTGATTCTATTAATCAGTTTTTTTTTGTTACTTTATTATAGAGACTTTCAGCCCTGAGCTGGTTCGTCTCTTTCAATATTAATCAGTTGTTCGCAGTCTTTGGCTCTCTAGTTGCTTTTGTACACCAGCAAACTCAAATATCCAAAGAAATCTTCAATCTCCAATCGGCAGAATTTTCTGAATATCAAAAACATTAGTGTAAATAATTCACAAAACAAGAGTTAAAGTGTAAATACTTATACTTCGGATGTCAAAAATGACAGCTGAATTGATGAAAGTCCTCAACAGTGAAGAGTGATGAGTCGAGTTACTCACCTCCACTTCTATAATAGACCCCTATATATTTGGCAGACGCCTCTATACGCCTTCTTAATCTACGTATATCTTTTTCGAAAAGTGTTCTTGTATTCATAAGATTCTAAAGACAACATTTTGATTAAATTAAACCAGACACCACCAACAGTATCATCATAAAATTATATTTACCCAACACCAACCGCATGCCACCCTCGTATAATCTCAGAATGTTCTCATATAAAATGGCTAAAACAAACCATTTCTATCAAAGTTTGCCAACCGCCTTTGACGCCTTTCTGGAAACCACCTTCATGAACTCTACCTTCGGCAAAACCTATGCTATAAGATGATGCTTAAAGTTAGAAACATTCTCATTCCAACCCACACTGATAGACCGGATTTCATCTTCCATCTTCTATTTTCTCTTTCTCTCATTTCACTCCCAGCGCAGCGAAAAGTGTGCATCTCAGCTAATAGCCTATAAACGTGCAAATATTGAACCACCTCAAAGCGCCATCAACGGTGTGATAAAGTCAGCGATAATGTTTTATATGTCTATCAACAACGCCATCTTCGTTGGAACCGCCCGACTCGTCTTCCATCGTCATCGTTGTAGCACTTCTGCTGCTGCTGCTGCCGCTGGTGTCACAATCAGATCTCGAAGCAAAGTGGCACCTCATTGAAAAGCACTTGTTGTAGACAAACACGCAGTCTCACCTATCCGTATCCTTTTCCACTGACTGTCCTTCATCCAGCAGTCCCAACAGTCATTTAAGGATGACTATTCACAACTTCGACAACGGTAGTGCCACGGTATCAAACTGGCCAAACGCCTCCACCGCAACTACCATCCTCACCGCTCTGCTGACCTCCACCTTTGGAACCGAGACACCGTCCGTCACATCAACGCCACTGGATGCCGGTTGGCTGTCACTGTTTGACTATGGAAACAACCGATCCATCGAGGATGGTGGGGGTGGTCTACTCATCGGTGAAAATTATTCCATCTTCGGTAACCACGGCCGAACCGACGATGGTGAACCAACGCTGTGGCCACCGTTGGATCCGTGCGATCCGAGAGACATGAACAACTTTCAGTGCACCGTACAGGACTTTCTCGAGTATGCCCGGGGACCGCAGCAGATGCCACTGTCGACTGCTCTGTTGGTAAGTATCGAAACTTTGACTCTATTAACTATTAAACTGCATTAATTACTTCGGACGTATCGAACTGAAGCCATCCGAGAAGGAATCGTAGATTTAATTGCACAAACTTTTTACGGGGGGTCAATGTTTGGTTGGAAAATCCAATTCTGTATTTCAGGTATAGAGATCAATGTTCCGATTTAGCTTTGTCATTGGAAAACTTTCCGTAATCACATCGTCACTGGGATACTCGAAAAACTACCGACAAAGACGCGCATTCGTTGTCGCAGCCTACTGTTGAATTTGCTACGTAACCAACAGTTTGTTGTCATTTTTTCATGTTTTCAACTTGGTATTTTCCTCTATGTGTGTAACGCTCTAATGAACAAAACATTCCAACGGAAGCAACTGAATAATATCAGGGTTGCATTTCTATTTTCCAATACAGTGCAGGCGGTAATAGGACAGTGAAGGGTGTCTCACAACAATTTGCATCACGGAAAAAAAAAACGCTATAGAAAATTAACTATTGGACCAATTCTTTTCAAACTTTCAAAACATAACCCATTGTTAAGCTTTTGACATTGTTTCATTCAATTAAGGTGCCACCACACGGTGCTTGAGATCTATGCTATAGTTCACTATGATATAGCCGTTAGGGCATCTTCAACGACGATCCAAATCGTGGATTGGATTTATTTTTTTTAGATCACACTCAAAAACATCGCTGCACCGGTGTTGTAAATTTTGTTTTATACTGGATCTTTTTTAAATCATTTTAAAACTGGTATATGTCTTGATCTATTCATGCAGCAATTTGGAACAAGAAAAATACCATTTCAAAACACTACACGCTACTTGATAATACCAATTATTAAGTAAAATTTCAGCTTTTACTAAACAGTAACTCAATTTTATTTAGTATATATTGAGGTATATTTGTGAGCCGAAAAATAGCCGTGTTTGCTGCGTGTGATGCTAGCGGTGGACAAAAAGTGGTATTGCTCGCTTCGGATGCTGATAACCTCTAGCTTCCGGTGCTAGTGAATTGCCTTTTCGTTTCATTCCTAAATAATGAATACTTGTCTTAGTTTTGTTTACAGCTAGTTCATTTTTCTGAAAAAGCTGATTGGATCTAAATGCGGAGGTTCCGAGGTTTCGAATAGTATTTCGATTGCTCTGAAATGAAAAGTAATGAAGTCTTCAAAGTCAACAATCTGCTTATTGATAGATTGGTCATGAAAAGCACTTGTAAATAGCTCATACAGATAAATTTTGAAGAAGCCTCTAGTTGACTCTAGTTGTCGCATAATGCCCAGGAACACCTCCCTTGGAATGTGGAAACGCAGAAAGTGCTTCTCACTGTAGGTTTGCGTGTCGCTAAAGTAGTCCTGGAACAGCTTCTGATGACCGGAACGGAAATCACGATCAACGTTGGGGCCCTCTCCGTTTCGACTCTTGTTTATCCGCTGCCAAACTACAAATCAGCATTATTTAAAATCGTTTCAATGAAATGCATGCATTCACACACTCACCTTCAGCCAGACGGAAGAACAAGTATTCCTTGTTGTCGGCTAACGACGCACTACTGGCATTAAAAATTATTTGGTTAAACCAATCAATGGCTAAATGTTTGTGAAAAATCTGCGATCTCTGAAAATAAAACTTCTGATCTCCGGTGCGGGGAACGCAAAGTTAGTCTATTTTAACTAGTTCTATTCAAGTTGCGCTAATGCAAATCAGGTATAAAGTTGATCTAAAAATAGACCGCCGCTGAAGATGCCCTTATAGATATATATTTCATAGATCTAGAAAACCCCGTTCACATTGCAACCTATATTACGTGATATAGAGCATCTTGATATCAAATGCCATGGACATTATTTCCAGTGAAAACTAGATGCTGATAGCAAGATAGTCTATATCACGTATTATAAGTTGTAGTTTGAACGGGGTGTAAGATTCGAGAAACAAGAAAATATGAGCTATGAAGTAAAAGTAGCTTTGTAGTAGAAATCTTTGTCGCAGCTCTATCACTTTACTTTTTTCAGTGTACACATGATAGATTTTTTTAAGCCAATAATTAGTTGCAAAAAATAAATTTGGGATGTAATCATGGGTAAATTCGATAGCTATGGACAGAGAATGAAAAATTGTTGCAGTTGCTGCGTCCATTATATTAAAAAACATATAAAACGAAAACGATTATTCCGTAAGTGAAGGTGACATTTCGTTCCATGCAGATCAATTGTCAAAATTTCGCTTGGTAATATTGAACATAATTCCGTAACTTCTTTACTTTCTAGGTCGACACTGGCCTTAAGGCTAGTATGCATCTGAAAAGTAGTTTGCATTAGAATAGGGCAAGTTATAGTCAAAAAATGCTTTTAATGTTGGAATTACTTACCCTGTATGCAGCTGAAAAGGAGGCCAAACTACGGACGGTTTCATAAAGCTAGTAATGCCTGCTCGTGTAATCTAAATGGGGCTGTCACTTTTCCTTGCGGAATAATATTCCGTTCGATTGTTCCGCAAGAAAAACTGGCGTTTCACCCATACTAGAGCAGTTGTCAAAGATATTAGAAATGGCAAAAAATACTTCAGGTTCTTACTTGCCAGCTGTACAGCCCAGTTTGCAGCTGGCAAGATAAGACCAGAAGTAATGTTTGCCATTTTACCGAAAGTAATTTTGACAACTGCTCCAGTATGGGTGAAATGTCAATCATCCTTGCGAAATAATTGAACGGAATATTATTTAACAAGAAAAACAGACAGCCCCATTTAGTTAACATGAGCAGGCGTTACTCACGCTATGAAACCGTCTTCAGTTTTCTCTACTTTTCAACTGCATACAAAGTAAGAAATTCCGACAGTAAATATATTGCCTCACGTTAAGTTGCAGCAATCAAACGATGCGCTTCAGCTGCAGATTTTTTCGAATGAAAAGCAAGAAGCAAAATTTCCCGCAAAGGACGCTTATTTGGCTCAAATTTCAACATTCTTGCGCGCACTAAAACATATTGTGATGATAAAAATAAACAAATGCAATGAAGCAGAGTTGTTGACAGATGCCTAGTCTAACAATGAGGCGTTTTCGATTCGACATTGTTCACGGATATCTACTGGTGGCGCTATCTATTGGAAAACGGCGGTTTTCTATTTGCACTCCTGATATAGAGCCGAGTGACAGGCTCATAGTTTTTCGAGCAAAACTTAAACACAAAAAAAAAAACCTATCGCCAAAATTTCACCAATGTAAGCTTGTGAATCATGAATTTTTGCTTTTTCAAGCATTTTTCACTTAGGAGTTTTCTTGAGGTTGTTGAGGGTTGGAAAAATCGAAAAACTTCAATTAACGTTTTCCATGAAAACTGGCAATCCTGAATTTTTTTTACGTTGTTTTATGTTCATATATTAATACACTCTACGCGTAGACAAAGTTTCGTAACAATCTGAGACCATCCGGCCCAAACCTGTACGCAAATAAAAAAAAATCCTCATGTGTCTAATTGATCGTGTGTGCCTTACTTGTCAGTAATTTGCTTACTATTTTTTCACATTTAAAAATAAGCATGGTATGGTAGCGTGGCCAGAATCCTCCCAACAAGGTGGAGCTCTGTCCAATCGAGAAGAATTTTTGGGCCATCGTCAACCTGAAGAAGGATAAAAAAACTAGAAGCGAGAAGCGGTTCGAGGCAAACTGACATAGTGCGACGAACAAAGATGGCTGTACAGAATGTAATGGCAGAAATTAAACTAAAGGAAGTTCACAGCAAAATCTGGACATACAAAATACTTTTTAGAAAATCAATAGCATGTTTTTGGTTCACATTATTTATTTCATTTTATAGATAAATGTGATACTCAATACAACTGCAAACAGATTTATATGGATTTATTTCCATAAGCTGTTGCGCGCACTTTCCTAATCCCTCCTTTCATCAATCTTTGCAGGGTGTTCTTGTAAATTTTCCAGATATTCCAGACCAGATATTTTACAGGAAATTTGGAATTATACTTCCGTTTCAGATGTTCAGGGGCATCTTTCCAGGTAGTTGCAGTGTAAAATTCTGTTTCTGAGAGATATTTGATTTTTTGAAGCAGTATGTTTCGTCATCTAATAGAATTTTGTGGAATTTTCTGAGAAATTGTTCGCAAAGCTTTCTGGAGCGTGTTTTTACCAATTTTTGTTGCTTTGCGTTACGATCTGGGTATATTTGCCATAAACTTCACTTCTAGCAAAAAACCAGTTTGTATTTGCACTTTTTTCGCAATTGTCCGTGTTGACACCTTCGGGTTTACCTGTTAAGCAGCAAGGACTCTTTTCTCTTTCCTTGTGTTGTTTTGTTCATGTTCACCACCACTTTCAACTTTCTTTTCGACAGTAAAACCCTCTTTAGAAAAAACTTTGTAGAACATATTTTTTGTCTAGCTTCAAAGCCTACTGCGATAATTCCGAATTTTAGTAAATAATCGTTTGTCGACTAAAAGTCACTCATTTTTAACTTTTACCAGCTTGCTATGTTCTACAAAGTTGTTTGTTTAGACATTTGCTACAATTTTGCTACATCTCGAACGGAGAGGTCTCTTCTTGTTTTCATTTTATAGTAAACTTTCAGTTGAATTTAAGCCATACTATAGGTCCTACAACATGAAATGGAGCACCTGAAAAAAATATGGCATACCATGACTTGATTCAACACCCATTAGAGTACGTTTAAGGAGAATTTGCGAGAGAGTCTAAAGTAGCTTACTGGACCACTGTGCAATCGAACAATATTGGGCCATTGTCAAGCGGAACCTTGAAAACTGTTGTGAGCGAGAAACAGTTCAAGGCAAACTAGCATTCTGCGGCGAATAAAATGAGCAAGGAGACTGTACAAAATCTTATGGCAGTTGTTAAACGAAATACCCGGCAATTCGCATTCGCAAAAGGAAGGCTAACTAAATATTTTTCCTGTATTCTGTATTAACTGAGCTTGAAGAAGAAAAAGAATTTCGCTTATTAAAAAAAAACTCACATACATTACTTTTTTACCAAATTTCGATCGGAACACTCTATAGTTCAGATGTTCGAATGTTTGTATTGCAGAGACGACATCAATCGGCAATTTCTTGTGTTGAAAGATACGATTTCTTTAAAATTCTCCAATGGAATTCGTCAAAACTTACGAAAGCGTCTTTTGCTTGCACCATTGGATACATTATTTAAACAATATTTCGAATTATGCACAAATTAACATGAATCTAGAAATTAGAAGAAGAATTAGTATCTTCCATTTAATTCCAACTACCTTTGCTTATCTTCGACAGATACGCGTATTTCGTCTACAATGTGCAGACTTCTTCAGTGTCTCGTACTAATAACTCGACTTAGTACGAGACACTGAAGAAGTCTGCACATTGTAGACGAAATACGCGTATCTGTCGAAGATAAGCAAAGGTAGTTGGAATTAAATGGAAGATACTAATTCTTCTTCTAATTTATAGTTACAGGTATTCCACTAAACAGCTCAAACCCTCTAGGATTCAACATGAATCTGTTTCATTTACGTCATGAAACGTCAAGCAATGTGTTTATACTAATAATTCATCAGCAATGAATGTTTGCGTATGGCTGATACACGATAATATAAAATTCTTGTTTGATGCTTTGAATAAAACTTATTTACAAGGCGAATACAAGCCTCAACACTTTTTTGATTAATAAAGTTTTAGCAGGATTGCACTTTTTCTCAATGTCTCACGGGAAAGGTCCATGTGGTGATATAGTTATCATCATAAAACGAATGGTTTAGGACTCAGAAATAAATAGTGTAAACAATGTTATGACTTAGAACAACGGTTTTAAAAGACTGGCAATGTATTTATTTACGGCAGCCCTATAAATGCATCATAAGATTGGATAAATTTTCAATAATAAATAGAAAAACGCTCCCTAAAATGAAATGTTTTGCTCGTTAAATTCAACAAAATATAACCATGAAATAAATGAAATGTTCCATAGACATGTGACAATAACTCCATAGAATAATTAAAATTGAGCATTGAAAACCCGGATATGTTCATCAATGTTAGATACAATGCTAAATATATTATGTACAATCTGACAGTGATCCAGTTGAAAAGTAACCTTAAGCTTTAATTAATGTACCATACAAGATCAAGGTACTTTTCATCATCCGTATGGTACACTAATTGGTGCTTAAGATTATTTTTCAAGTAAACCATTGTCAGATTATCCATGATATATTTAGCATTGCATCTATCATTAATTAACACATCCGGGTTTCCAATGCTCAATTTTCATTATTCTATGGAGCTGTTTTCACATGTCTATGGAACATTTCATATACTTTATGGTTATATTTTGTTGAATTTAACGAGCAATTTTAGGGAGCATTTTTCAATTTGTTAATGAAAATTTGTCCAATCTTATGATGCATATACCCTTTTGCCATTTATTTACACTCAGCGAAATATATATGACAGCCTAATATTTGCACTTCTTTAAAATTGGGTTTATTTACGCAAAACTTCTGTTTTCCAGTTTTGTGTGTTTAATGTCATCTCTCATTTACTACATATTTTGGTGAAGACGTGTCTTTAAACGCAGTATATCGACTATTTTCATCTGCTTAGAAAGAAATAATTATGAGAACAACCATTGTTATTATATCACACCCAGTGCCTTGAATTTTCATAAAATATTCATGAGAAGTGAAAATTATTTTATCCCAGTGCACAGTGGGAAAAAAAGTGCCCAAAACGCGAAAGAATTCTATATCTCTGCTCGGAGTGAAACGATTTCTGTAAATGATACCTCTACTTGAAGGAAAATTTCTAAGGAATCAAATGGACGTAGTCTCATTGGCCGCACGGAACTGCTTGGAGAGCAAATTAGCTCATTTTACCCTTGTTTCCCTATTATTTGCTTGTTGTTCAGACATTTCTTTGCTCGGTGCGGCTCAAGATCAACAAAATGATGTTAGTCCTATGTTAAATTTCCAGGAAAATCGGTTGAAGAAGGATTCGTTTACCGCACAGCTCTGTGAACGAAGATATGGTTGATTTTACCCCGATTCCCCTAATACTGTTTGGTTTTTCAGAAATTTCATGGTTCGGTTTGTCTCAAGATCAACAAAATAAAGCTAGTCCTATGCGAAATTGCCTGAAAAATCGATTGAAGTTGGTTTCAGAGCTCGAAAAAAATGACAGCCATCGTGAACGATGAGTAACAAAAGTATTCAGTAGGTACAATTTTCGCTCCCTTCATTTCGTTCTCTCAGTCACGCAATATATTCGTGTTTACTATTTTGCTATGCTCAGTCATTCCGTTGTCCTTGTGTTCCACATAACTCATTCACACCACAGCAAAGTACACGGCTATTCAAGCCTCAAGAGATTTTGGTTGCTTGACTGAATGTTCTGGTAACCAGTCATTCATTTTCGCGTTCGTGAGTGATTTTTTCTGCCACAGGATTTCAAGTATTCCCGAACATGGCTGAAGGCAAAGGAAGCCAAAAGGCTAAATGGCCGAAATCGCTACAGAGTTTGTGGGGCATTTGTTCGAGAAAAGGCATTTGGAGGATCGATTCGAGAAGTTTTGGTTTTTTTCACCTCATTGATTCTCCAAATGAATGACTGTTCTTTCGTCTTCACGGTAGAACGTTGGAATTGAATGAGTTGTTTGCACTTACGTACATTCACTGCTTTCCGGAACGAATGAATGATCAAAGTAAAGCAACACAAAACAAGTTGACTCATCTTGCACAAGAGATTCATGAAGGCAAATTTGTGTTTACTTCATGTTCGCTAAGAACAGTGCGTGCTGACTAATATTTTAACTCAGTCAGGGTGCAATTTGAGAATTGAATATGATATTTTTAAGCTCTGGTTGGTTTCATTAACCGCACGGCTCTGTTAATCAAGATATGGCTGATTTTACCCTAATTTCCCTAGTATTTTTGAGTGATTCAGAAATTTATTTGTTCGGTGTGTTTCTACAGCAACAAAATAAGGCAAGTCCCATATAAATTTTTCTGGCCAATCGATTGGAGTTAGTTTCATTTACGGCACCGGCTCTGCGAATGAAGATATTGCTGATTTTACCCTGATTCCACCTTCATTTTCGTTTTTTTCAGAAATTTTTTGTTCGGTGTTTTTCTAAAGCAACACAATAAAGTTAGTCCAATGTAAATTTCCTGGAGACTTGATTGGAGTTAGTTTCAACAGCCTGTGAATGAATATATGGTACATTTTACCCTGATTACCCTAATATTTATTTGTAATTCAGAAATTTCTTTGGTAGGTGTAACTCAAGATCTAGAAAGTAAGACTAGTCCTATGTTAAATTTTCTGGAAAATCGACTAGAGTTAGTTTTGTTCACCGCACAGCTCTGATTTCCCCTAATATTGTTTTGTTATTCAGAAATTGCTTTGCTCTATGTGACTCAAGATCAACAAAACTATGCTAGTTCTATGTAAAATTTTCTGGACAATCGGTTGGTGTTGGTTTCGTTCACCGCACGGCTCTTAGAACGAAGCTATGGCACATTTTACCCTGATTCTCCCAATACTTTTTAAATAAAGAAAAAAATCCTTATTAGTAAACGTGGCACCGCTCAAACGTCATCTAATGAATTCGTAAAAATGCTGTCTACTGCCTACTTTATACTTTTAAGGTGCTTACAGCTTACGGCAAGAATTAATGCAATGAACTTAGGGGAATATTAGGGGAATCGGGGTAAAATTGTCCATATCTTCGTTCACAGAACTGTGCGGTGAACGAAATCGATTTCAATCGATTTTCTAGCAAATTTTACTAAGGACTAGCTTTAATTTGTTAACCTTGAGTAACTCCGACCAAAAAAAATTATGATAAACACAAAACTATTAGGGGAATTAGGGTATAATCAGCCATATCTACGTTCAAAGAGCCGTGCGGTATATGAAACCAATTTCAATGGATTTCCCAAAAAATTTCACAAAGAACTAGCATTATATTGTTGATCTTGAGTCACACCGAGCAGAGAAAATTGTGAAAAACATGAAAACATTATGGGAATCAGGGTAAAACTAGCCATATCTTCATTCAAAGAGCCGTGCGGTAAACAAAATTAACTCTTGTCGATTCTCCAGGAAATTTCACATGGGACTAGCTATATTTTGTTTTTCTTTAATCACATCGAGTAAAGAAATTTCTGAAAAACACAACAATATTAGGGGAATATGGGTAAAATCAGCCATATCTTCATTCACAGAGCCGTGCAGTTAAGGAAACCAACTCCAATCGATTTTTCAGGCAATTTTGCATAGAACTAGCCTTATTTAGTTGTTCTTGAGTCACACGGAACAAAGCAATCTCTGAATAACACAACAATATTAGGGAAATCGGGGTAAAATCAACCATATCTTCGTTTGAAGAGCTATGCGGTGAACAAAAGTAATTTCAAGCGATTCCTCAGCAAATTTTTCAAAGGACTAGCCTTAATTTGTTGATCTTGAGTATCTCCGACCAAAGAAATTTATGATAAACACAAAACTGTCAGGGGAATAAGGGTAAAATCAGCCATATTTACGTTCACAGAGCCGTGCGGTAAATGAAACTAACTTCAATCGATTTCCCAAAAAATATTTCAAAAAACTAGCATTATTTTGTTGATCCTGAGTCACACCGAGCAAAGAAAGTTGTGAAAAACATGAAAATATTAGGGGAATCAAGGTAAAATCAGCCATTTCTTCATTCACAGAGCCATGCGTTAAACGAAACCTTCTTCAATCGATTTTCCTGGAAATTTAACATAGAACTAATATCATTTTGTTGATCTTGAGTCGCACCGAGCAAAGAAATATCTCAACAACAAGGAAATAATAGGGGAACAAGGCTAATATGAGCTCATTTGCTCTCCAAGCAGTTCCGTGCGGCCAATGAGACTACGTCCATTCGATTCCTTAGAAATTTTCCTTCAAGTAGAGGTATCATTTACAGAAATCGTTTCACTCCGAGCTGAGATATAGAATTCTTTCGCGTTTTGGGCACTTTTTTTCCCACTGTGCAGTGTAATGATGATGTTTACTTTCCCGGTTTTCATGGTTACCCCTGTCACTACTATGCCAACTGAATTTTGTTTGCTGCAATGAATGAAGTCGGCTCTATGTGCGTGTCAAAAATCTGCTGTCACTGTTGTTTTGATTATCAATCGGTAAGCATGAATTTCATTTGATGAAATCTGAATATCACCTCTTGTGATGAACTTTTTTATAATAAAGTGATTTTAAATCCTAATCCAAACATGTAACAACCAGGGCCGTCATCATCGTCCCAGAAAAATAGATGCTAGCAATGTTGTGCAAGAATACCCTGGACTGGGCTGCCCTTGATTTTTCCGATCCCGACGGGTAAATGATATTCATTGTGGTTGATCGAATTTCATTTCTGACATTTCAAAATTCGTTTTAAAAATGAACTTGGTTACGTAAATGAATATCAAAGCATTTTGGAAATTGAACGTTTATTCTTCTGGTTACGTTTGCTGTCATGAGTTATCATTTGATTTTCACATGAAACTTATAGGTATTCAATGTTATGTTGCCTGAAAATCCACGCTTTCGAATCTAATGAGCATGACTTTTACCAAGACTGATCACACCTATCAATTCAACCGATATTATGACCAAAAATTTTATTTTCCATATCTATTATGTGGTTTTGCTGAAGTCAACCACTCTTTCATAGTTTGAGCGCGGAAAAATTAAGGCCCATCGTGAAAATGGAATGAGAATCCGTAAGATCGCCAGCAGAATAGGAAGGATCAAAACGGTGGTACATAATTTCGTGAAATTGGGTGAGAAATATGCGACCATTAAGAGGAAAGAGCATCCAGCATCGGTTTCAAAACGCGTAAAACGTGAAATCAAGCGATTAGCAATCAATTTTAGGCTTTCTCCTGGTGATATCAGGAAGGAATTGAATCTTCCAGTGTCTAAACGTCGAGTGCAGCTAATTTTAAGCAGTGATATATGTAGTAACAAATATGGTAAAAGTGTAGTAAAACTGTGAATAGTAACATCCCTGTTCTTGAATGGCCAGCATGTAGCCCAGCTCTCAATCCAATCGAAAATACTTGAGACCTACTTTCCCGAAGAGTTTTCAAACATGGGCGTATGTTTGGCACCCTTCTTCAACTCCGAACCAAGGGGTTTCCAACAGCATTGATTACTTGTCACTTCCCCCAAAGTTACTCTGATTATTGATTACAAAGATTATTGTGATTACTTATGATTACATGCTGCTGATTACTCATGATTATTTGTGATTACTCATGATTACTCATAATAACTTAATGATTACTTATGACTACTTGCGTGTTTCCCGGGCTGCACCCTATAATGTTCCATTCCCCTGGATATAACATCGACTAGCATAATTTTACCTATGACCTCTAAACGTAGGAGGCAGTCACCCATAGCCGAACAGCGTCTGTCTCCGAATACTTTTTCTAATGTTTTTCTGTGTTCATTTGTTATTCTTTGAATAAATGTAAGATATTCGTTTGATGTAATAATAAATTTTCAAGTAATTACTTAAAAATTAATGGTTTCCAAGCACACCAGAGAATTTACACATCTTAACAAAGGCAGTTTTTGACTGATACAATTTTTAATGGTGTATTTTTGACCTTCATTCGGTATTAAACAATGTTACATACTTTGACGTTTTCGATTCCAACCTTCAAACTGATCTCAAACATTCAATTTTTGA
This sequence comes from Aedes japonicus, assembly GCA_034211315.2. Lineage (NCBI taxonomy): Eukaryota > Metazoa > Arthropoda > Insecta > Diptera > Culicidae > Aedes > Aedes japonicus. The sequence continues at coordinate 97,854 of JASCZW010005844.1, forward strand.
TCAATTCCGATTCAGTTGATATCAAATGATAGCTACAAATATCTTGTTTTAAATACGTACAGAAAAACCAGATTTAGTATTTATGACCACCAGGAAATTACCCCAATTGGAAAGCTCATTTTGGAGGTCTAACTTTGGTGACCTGTAACTCTGTAACCAGTCAAGTAATCAGGAACTTCTGAATACCGTTGAAAAGGTATTTTCAAAGTCTACGAAAACAAATATTTATACCATGGTTACAATAACTACCGGTTCCGGAAACCTGGAATAACGGAAAAGTATATTTTTAGCATATTACTTTTCATGCAATTGACACCGATGCTATTCTTGTGCTGCAGATTTTTACATCAAACTTCTCTCAATCATCAAGTCTGCTACTCATGGCACCAATTTCAGGGTACTCCAAAGGAAGGAGGTCAATTTGGTAACGGTGATGCATTCTCTTAATTTTTTTTACCAAAACCAAGTGATCGACAGCTTATTATTCCTTGATATTTATGCAGGTGGTTATTTTAACTTGGAAATTAATCATCTTGGTCGTCAAGTTTTTGCACCAAAGCCACGCTTTCGAGGATCAAATGTTCGTGATTTGTCGTGCTCAAAATTATGTTAGGTTGTGAATAAACCATTGACCACCCTGTTGGCCCTCGTAATGTCCACCGGAGAAATCCACAAACAAATGTTTTTACCAAAAACTTCAGTTTTACAGCTCAATTTTCGAGATTTTTCATGCTTATTGCTCTGTTATTACTGGAATTGATCTCTGACCACCCTGGTCTTAAGTGGCCACCGGAATATACCCCGAAGAAACCCATAAATAAATGTATATTTACTCTCTTACCATTCGTTGGACGGCTCAATCTTCAGTCCTTGGAAGAAATTAGGGAGCGCACGAGAATTTTTGATATTATTCGAGTTTCTTTGTTTACAAAACTATTTGTTGATTTGTAAAAACAGCATAAATGCCAAAGAAAGTCAAAGAAAAGCATAAATGCCTAGCATTTAAAGGCTGGGAGAGAAGCTTCATATTGAGACGTGACAAAGTTACAAGGGGAGAAGGGATTGGTATTGAATTGTTAAAAACTATCTGTCATTCCAAATGGTATTATGAAAATAAGTGTTCTCATGAGATGACGCACAATCATTTGAAAATCTAATAGCTATTATATATTTTAATCTTGTTGAAATTCTAGAAGCAAAACTTATGCTGGTCGTAGGAATAGTTTGCTCTGTGTAATATATCGAAAAATATAAAAAAAGAACACAATCTGTGATGCACTTGTTGACCTTGGCTCTTGGGAGTTCGATTCAATTTAGTTGTGATATGTTATATCAAAATCGATCCACTGTTGCTGGATGAGTAGGGGAAGTGGGGGTTAGCCCGGCCCCTCAAGCTTTATGATTATTTTAAAACTGAAGCTTTTATGATTTTTTTTTCAACACAAGGTCCTTGCATAAATTGTTATGAATAGCACATGTGTTGTAGTATGGTTTGAAACTGTTAATTTGTAACTTCTTTTTGTTATTAAATCAATATCCAAAAATGATGTTCTTGAAGCAGTGCGGGTAAGCTCATAACTCACAGGGGATAAGACCGACACCGTTTACAAAACGGATGTTGAACATGAAAAGATTTGGTTAAATTATATGTTTGGGAGGCGTAGTGAATTTTGACCGTTTGCATGAGGGTTTGATCAAATATGACGAAACACAAGGGGAAGAGGAAGTAGTCTGGAAATGCGTTATTCCATTTCTTCATAGTACTAGTACAATTCACTGATATCAACCAAATGTCTTCAAATTTCAACAAGCTGTGACAACTGTCATTAAATCATGAAAAGTGAACATTTGTGGCCTCCGCTTCAAACATGGCGGTGGCTAACCTCCACTAATCATTATTTTTTCAAAAGCTTTCTTTATTTCATATTATTGATCAAATTTATCTCCGAGCGCACAAATACGACGATAAAGATTTACAAAGAAAATGTGTTCACATAAACAGCAGGGTTCAATTTTTAAGTGTTGACTTAACACTCAGGTCTGCATGAAAAAAAAAATAACATACAGCTGGCCACAAACGATGCTTGAGAATATTTTGTTTATATTCTTGGCAGTGGACAGTGTCATTGAGGCCCAATGTGTCCCAAAATGTTCAAAATAATAATCATTCACAATAATAATCATACAAACTAATAATCATTTAATTGGAAAAAAAACTGTTTTCAAGTGAAAAGCCCGTTTGCTAAAGTAGGTCATATTTTTTATGTAAAAAATTAAAACTTCGGAATTTTAATAGCCACTGAGAACCAGAGTGAATGGAAACAGACGTATCGAATGCAAGGCTTAGGTGTAATAAAATAATACTCCCATAATTTACGGGGATATTCCAGGGTTTTCAGGGATATTCAAAGATCAAAAGATCAGAGTGCTTTGTGATCCATTTCAGTGATAATAGAATAATAAGCATAAAATCACGAAGATTGAGCCGTCAAACGAATGACATTGGAATCAAAAATAAATTTTCCTATAAAACGAGTTTCTCCGGTGGACACACAGGTGGCCACTGAAGACTCGGTTAGTCAATAACTTATTTTCGAGCTTAAATAATCTGTACCATTAAGAATCACGAAGATTGAGCTATCAAACGCTAGGTTTTGGTGTTAATTCTAGGGACAATACGGTGGCCCTAGAGGACAAGGAGTGATTAGTGACCCATTCTAGTGATAACATAGTAATGACCATGGAAAATCACAGAAGCCGTCGAAGTGATAGTTTTGATATGCAATTTGATTTGTTCTCTAATACGGGTTTCTCCGGAGGACATTTTTAGGGTCACCGATGACCATGGTGGTAAATGGTTTATTTTCTACCAAACAAAATCATGACCATGAAAAATCACATAGATTGAGCCGTTGAAACGATGATTTTGGTACAAAAACTAAATAATCCATATTACGGGTTTCTCCAGAGGACATTCCGTTGGGCATTGAAGATCAAGACGGTCAGTGATTCGATTTCGGGTATAAAAATCCACGAATAATGACATAAACATCCACGAATAATGAGCTGTCGATCACTTGGTTTTGGTAAAAAAAATAAGCGAGTTGATCACCTTTACCAAATTAGCTTCTTTTGGGGTACGCGTGAATCGGTGCCACGAGGACCAGACTTGATCAGTGCTCGTTGAAAATGAGTGCTGGTAGTGCCTTGAATATTTCAGAACAGTTTGATGTAAAAATCTCTAGCACATAAATAGCATCGGTGTCAATTGCAAACCACGCACTGCTCTGATGTACATTTTCACACCCACGCACTATCATTGAACCACGGTTCAGCCTGTTTGAAATGTAAAATAATCAAGGAAGATACTAAAAGAGACAAATGCTTAAGTGTATTTTAGAAACAATTTTAATTGAACGTTCATCTTATCCATTTCCGATTTTTTTCGGGGTTTAGTCTGTCAGTGCTCGAACTATGACTTTTTTTAATACATAACATATCATTAACTCGTTTTATAAAATAGATCTTGTTATGTTTAAGGGGGGATATACAGTTAGAACGAGAAAAAAAACTCAATGCTGGAAAAAACAATACTTGAAAGCTTTAATAAACTTGTTCCTTTTCCAGGCACACAACAATATCATGCGTTTGTTCCAAAAGACGTTAATAGCATTTATGTTAATTAATTCTCTGGAGAATCAAAAAATCTTAAATATGTTATATACTTTCCTATCTCTATTTCCAACATAAAAAATAATTGTAAAACTAGTGAAAAAGTAGAAATTTAAGGAATAAAGTTTTATTACCTTAGAAATAAAAAAATAGTAATCATAAAATTAACAGCAAATTTGACCAAAGACGCCTCCAAACGTCAGACAAGAAGAAGTTTAATCGCTATGAAGAAAACACATTTGAATATAATATCTAATTTTATTTATGAGCTTAAGCTTATGAATCACAAAGAATATATATTTTTTTAAATTTTTCATGATTCAATAAATAGTTTTTTAGGGTTTCTCAAATAATTTTCTCAAATAAATTCTGTGGAATTTTTTTAAAGATAATATATACCTATATTTTTTTAATATTTGAGAAAATTTCATGAGAGTTTGGAAAAAAAACGTTCTACAATGAGTCGCTCTTGAGTTATTGAGAACTTTTGAAGGTAGCGATGTTCGGGAAAATTTAAAAACTTCAAGAGGCGTTTGCCAGGAAAACTGGCAACACTGATTTTTTTAAATATTGGTTTTTGTTCATATATCCATGAACGTGGGGGTAACAATCTGAGACCCTTCAGCACAAACCTGTACGATATTTAAAAAAATCTCTATGTGTCTAGTTTTATTGGTCATGTGCGCCTAACTTCTGAGTAATTTGCTTATTATTTTTACACATGGAATGGTTTACCACCAACAACGGTAAAGGGCAAGAACCCTCGCAACAAGGTGGAGCTCTATCCAATAGAGACAAAATTTTGGGCTATCGTCAACCTGAAAAAGACAAAAAAAAACTGGAAGCGAGAAGCAGTAAAAGACAAACTGACGTAGTGCGACAAACAAAGATGAAAGGCTGTACAGAATCTTATGGCAGGAATTAAACTTTTCGGATTTGGTCAACTGAAACCTTAGCCGAATACATTTTTTCTATTTTGCCTTCATACAGAAAAGTAATCTGATATTTTTAATACAATATATGAAGTCAATTCACACTCATTTCTATTTGACCAAATTTTGATCGCAACACCCTTTATCAACCAGCGCACGAAACGCCCAAATGGAATCTCACCGCCAACAGACCACAATACCACGTAATCCTTGTTACGGTTACCAAAGTTTGCCGTACCTACTTGCTATGCTGCGAGCCCCTTTACATGAATACCAAAGCGCGCGCGTGGCACAGATGTTCTTCTCTCATCCAAGCAAATGGGTAATTTGGGAAACGTGATTCTATTTAGCTTCCCGTGAAACTACCGGACCAATTGAGTCTTAAGGTTAAATTGACTAACAATGAACCTGAGTCAGATCATCAAACATTCACGAGTTTTATATTTTTGTTCCAATAACCCAGTTATGCAAAGAAGGATTTAATTAATTTGCCTCCCATCCGAGCTCGAAGAACTGGAATATTCTTAGCGAATTTAATTCGCTTCTCTGGTCTATTCGCATGCATATGTACATGTATAGTATAGCTACTTGGTATGTAAATTGTACTCGCTTGAGGTGTTGTAAATCTAATTAGCATGTCACATCCGTTAGGCAGTTGGACAATCGAAGGACATTCTGAAGCAAGCGGCGGTGTGTTACGCATGACGGTCGACAGCAGATCCATCGTTGGTTCAATTGTATGACTATGCTTTAATTGGGGGGTTTTGCAACCCTTTTCAAGGTTGGAGAATCGTGTGCTGAAGGTGATGGTGACAGCAGTTTAAATTGAATTGTACTAGTCACTGAAAGGTTACTCGATTGAATCGCTGCGCATTCATCGGAACAACTGAAGTGGAAGTAGGACATGATAATTAATTGAATTCAATGCTCACCCTCCGCAAAGGCGGAACTGATTTTTTCGTCCTCTAAAGCGAAAATATTCACTACTATTTATTAAATTTATCTTAACTTCAAGCTCATCGTAGTATTTGACTCTTGAACATAAATATGCCCACCGCAAGACAGTAAACCATCCAACCGATGCCCTGAAATATGTTTAAGTTATGCCTTTTTTCAAGCATTTACTAGAACCGACTTCTGCGGAACGCAAAAATCTGCAGTTATGCCGAACCGACGGTTCGTAAATTGTACTATGTCGATAAAAAAGCCTCGTTATTTGGGATTTGAAAGCCTCGTTAGTTGGTAAAAAAAGTTCGCATTGACATGAACATTTCCATGAAATTAGTGGACAAGATTCCCAAAAATGAAATTTGTTTAGTGATAATTAAAATTAATTTGGGCTTCTATGGATATAAGAATATACAGAAAGTAGGCCAAAAAAATCATGACACAATCAAAAGGTGTTCTAGCTTATACGAGAATTCCGTGGAGCTTAGATCAAAAATAATAATAACGTTCAGTACAGCAACAGAATTTCCATTACGCTTTCAGAGCTCATATTACCACTCGCAATATAGTTCGCTCCTCTATTATCTTCAACACACGATACAAGCGCTGCCAGTGGCATTAAAATTTAATTAGGGTAGGCTAATTTAGGGTGATTTGACTTTCATTCTTGGCAAATAACAGTTTTCCAGCTTTCTTTTAAGCCCTCGTCATTATATTTTATTATCATTCCGAAGTGGTACAAGCAAACGGAAATAGTAAGTTCAGCTCTTCCGTGCTTCGTGACTTTAATAGTTTGTCAAGATTCATTAGTTCAAAGTTCAGTTTTTTTTCTCGACATTATTTTGGCCGCAGTTGTCATAGAGTTTTTATTTTTCTGAAGTAGAAAAACTGAAGTTAAAATAGTGTTAAGCGATAATTAATTTGCTGCAATCAAGTGGTTACGAGCCATTTTACCGCATATCTGCGTAATCGCGAACACCAGCAGTTTATCTAGTGATAAAGGCTATCCGTTCCATTTCATCGGCTGTAACGGTTTTTCGCATCACACTCTTTGTAGCGAGTAATGCATACATATAAGAAAAGTCGTGTAAAGCTATGTCCATTTAGAATCCGGAATAATAAAATCATCTGTATCTCGGTAACGGATAGACATACAAATAAATTCAATACATCAAAACAAAGGTAATTTACTGTCGTTTAAGGACAAAATATCAATATAAATCATTTGTCTTCGTTTCTAGTGAAAATTTGTTCATTCTTCCCATCAAACGCTGCATACCTCCGGAGTCAACTTCCTTGGCACATTTGTTCCACATTTTGGTCATCTGAGTCGCGTCCAGAGCCGTTTTTCCACTTTTCTTAAGCTTCCGCTTCATTACTGCCCAAAATCTCTCGATGGGCCAAAGCTACGGCTAAAGCAGTTGGGTGGATTTATGTTTTTATCGATGAAATCTACGTTATTATCGCGGTACCACTGGTTGACTTCCCGGCTGTAGTGGTAACTCGCCAAATCTGGCCAAAACTTCACGGGACCTTTATGGGCTTTATTGAAAGGTAGTACGCGGTTTTTGACGTATTCTTCCTTGTACAGCTTCCTTGACGAGTCCATCGTCTCATTCGTCACGAACACTTTGGTTTTTGCTCCGCAGCTGCATATCCCTTGCCAAATCAACAGTTTTTTTAAGCAAATTTGTCCATAAAAGCAAAGTTAAACTTCGCAGGAACATCTCTTCGTGCCGTCACCATGTAGAATTTTTGGCCAGGATGCTGTCCGAAATCCATTTTGACGTAGGTTTCGTCGTCGATAAGCAGGTATCCTTGGTACTTCGTCAGAACCTGCTGGTATAATTTCCAAGCTCGAGTTTTGGTTGCTTCAACGTTCTGTTTGTTGCTTGCTAGCTCGATAAGAACGATATCCTGCTCGCAAACGAATTCTTCGAACGGTACTACGAGCAGCGGCGTATTTTTGTACGATTTCATTATCTGATAGTCCAGGGTTTGCTCTGACGGTTCTCAACACCTTCTGCTTCAGCTTTCGGTCATATGTTTCACTACGACGCTTACCTTGAGGCACTCGATCCACGCTCTTTCGCGCCCTGAAACGTTTGAGCACATCATACACGGTTGATTTGGCGATTTTCAACGTTGTTGCGATTTTTATTGCGGACCGTTGGAATATCAAAGTGGGTGTGCAGAATTTTTTCTCTACTCTCGGCTTCCATCTGGAATAACTTTCGACTCACTGCACGAAACACTGCGCCTAGGTGAACACACCGCTGTAAAATAATTCTTGCAGCGGTCACTTTCCGTACCGCTGCAACACAATAAGTGATTCCGGATTCTAACTGGACTGAACTTTAGTGTGTTTTTGTAATTTCCTCAGTGGTCCCACGGCTGTGGAATGGATGATTTGTCGGAAGATGATTCCCCCATACCGCAAAATAATGAGGTGTCTCAAAACAGCACCCGGTCACGAGTCTATCCAGATGATTAAGCTGGTCCTTGGGTTGTTTATTTTAGCCCAAAATGAAACCTCTGATTGTTTATTAGCTTACAAACGATCTGACGAAATGATAATCGGCCGTGACTGAAATTATTGAGGTGAGACCCAATGAACTTCGAGTCGTTGTGTCCAACCTCAAACAAGCTAATGAGCTTCGTCTCAGTTCTATTGAGGCCCTGCAGTCGATGAAAACAGTGAGGCACTCATCTTACTTTCTTTCAAAAATAAGTGAGCAGATGTGAGCGTTGGTGGAAGAACATATAAGATTACCTTTGTATGGATCCCCTCAAATTGCTCAACTCCAGGCAATGAGAAGGCGGACTTTCTAGCAAAGGTGAGCGCACAAAAAGGCGAGATTTTTGAATGAAGAATTTCACATGATGAATTTTTCACATTAGTACGTCAGAGCTCTCTTCAAAGTTGGAAAAACGATTGGACAAGTGGGCGGTGGTTACATTCCATTATTCCAAATGTTTCGTCGAGATCGTGGTTCAAAGGTCTGGATGTAAGTCGTGGTTTCATCCACGTGATGTCAAGACTATTGTCCAACCACTACTCGCTAGACGCACATCTCTACAGAATTAACCTCGTCGATAGCAATGTATGTAGGTGCGGAACCGGTGCACAGTGGTCGGAAAAGCCTTTTTTCGCGGCGAAATTAATAACTCCTTAGGGTTACGTTTCCGATTCATGGTGTCTTAGCCAATGAAACACGCTTCAGGCTGTTCATTCATGACTGAAGCGTCTGGCGCTTGTGCACTGCTTTAGTTCGGTGCTATTTTGCTGACAATAGGGTGTCCCTCAAAAATCAGTTTTTTCATTCTAACGTTTTAGTTTCAATTCTTAGGAAATAATAATCTTCGGGCGAAATGTAGAGAAAAATATAATACAAGTTTATGCTGAACTAAAAGTATAAGTATATTTTATTGTTCAAAAGTTAGGGGTAATTTTAACGAAAAAAATGTCCGATTTTAAGCAGTCCCCGCTCGTGTGGCCAAGGAGTACTCGGGCTCATTTATATAGCCTTATAGTCCTTGATACCCATTGAAACAAGAATTTGATGATTTTCTAGCCAATTATCGCCTAAAAAATCACAAGGGCGAAAAGAAAAAACTCATTTTTTTAGTTAAAATTACTCATAACTTTTGAATCACAAGCAGTATTAAAAAACTTTGTTCAACAAAAATGTGCGCTATAACGTTTTCTTTGAAGATTACTTAATCCTAAAATCAGAAACAAAAAAGTGATAATAAAAAAACTCGTTTTTTACAGACACCCTGATATAAAACAGAAAAATAGCTCTATCATGGTCGAATGAAGAGATAGAAAAATGGTGTCGTGAGCAAAGTTGCTTGAAATTATATTCTCAACAAACTTGCTTTTGACATCACCCTTCTATTGTGTTTCGTTCAAAAGTTAGCAACAGCGTCACCCTAGCGGTAAAGTTTGGAACTACAAAATTATCACCACAAGATGGACAATTTGTTCAGATACAACTTTGTACAAGACACCATGAATCGCAAACGTAACCCTTAGGAGTTATTAATTTCGCCGCAAAAAAAGGCTTTTCCGACCACTGTGCGGTGAGGACATCACTCACGCAGTTTGGCATTGCCCGGATAATGATGCTTCGATAGCACGACTATTGGATACCCTAGTGGCCCGAGGTAGGCAACCCTTCCGCGAGGTAACAGATGTTTTGGGAACACGTGATCTTCCCCACATGAAGCGATTAACAAATTCCTTTGTTTGTCTGATCTAAGAGTGTAATGTCATCACCCCGCTTCCTTCCATTCTAGTAAATTCCCTGCCATTGTGTCTCAGTTTCCGTGCTTGTACTTGTACCTGCCCAGCAAACTGTGGTCACTCATCTGCGGCATAGTCCCTGAAAGGAACTACAGGGACCAAAGATTTGCTAGATGTCGCAACCATGAGTAGCAATTAATACCTGAAATAAGTTACCTATCTAGCCCCTTTCAAACGATAATGTGACCCATTAACCTCAAGCTAGCCACGACTAATCGGCATCCCACTTTACTAAAATCTAAAAATAAAACATTTCATTTAAATATCTTGAGGTCTGGTTCGATTCACAGTGCACCTGAAGATCCCAAATTGAGTTTCTTAAGAGAAAATCCCAGCGTCTAACGTTGTACCGGACAACGATTCTGTCGGTTTTAGAATACGGTAGTTTTTGTTTTCAGTCAGCGGCTCGGTCGCACTTCATTAAACTGGAACGTATTCAGTATCGTGATCACACCATAAGTCTTGAAGTGCTGGCTGGCATGTTGCCACTCTCGGATCGGTTTTCAGAATTGTCTCTCCGGCCCCTCACCAGGTGTGAAGTAATGAACCCTCAGGTAATCGAAAACCTTTAGTTGAATCCTCAGACCCACTTCATGACTGTGTACCATTTGTACATAACAAAGGATGTCAGTCCTTCGCCGAATATTCCCAATCGTGTATGCTTCTCCGACTTCGGCAGTTCGGTTTATTTCGATTTATCCATGAAGCAAAAGCTGTCGGGGTCCAGATACCGCTGGAAAAATCCGATCGCCGTGCCTGTGCGATATGGTGATGGTGATTGTGGACTGTATGGACGGATTACAGTTCCGGCACGAGCGACTTTCCTACACGTACAAGTTTGAAACAGAGTGAACCTTCGTCACTCTCAGCAGGTCCTCGTTGTTCATTCTCGTAAGCAGAGAGCAGGTAGCAGATCTCATATGCGTAGCAAGACATGGTATCCGTTGTAAACAGAAGCAAATAAAATCTATTTCAACGAAGTTGATTCACGGTCGTTCACCTCGTCGTTTGAAGCGAGCCTGAATTTCAATTGAAACGCTTTCGACGGTGGCTTGATCGCTCATAAATTGAAGCTTACTCGCGTATTGCAGGAAGTGAATTGGGAGTGAATCGGCGAGAGTAAGATTTGTTCACTACACGAAAGCTATTCATTTTTATTTAAATGCTTCGATGATGTAAGGCCCCGGTTCCGAGTGATTCCCGGCCATGCTACAATAAGCTTATCTAATGGCACTGTTTCTAGTCATAAAAATAATGAATACCTCAGAAATGAATTAAAATCCGCACATAAAGGGTGTTCCGATCAAAATTTGGTCAAATAGTAATGTGTGTGAGTCGATCAAAATGTTAATTAATAAGTCAAATTCTTTTAATTTTTCAAGTTCAGTCAAAACAGTATACAAGAGATTTATTCAACTAAACTTCCTTTTGAGGAGTGTATCGAAAAGTAGTTATAAACATTCGATGCGTTATTACGCATAAACTACTGTATATATTTTTAGCGTGTAAGCGCCATTTGCTTTGTTTACATGTCAAAAATGATTATTCGGTTCATTCATTTCCGTTGATAAAGTTGTATTCAAAATGTCGCGAATTGAATTTGAGACTAAAAAGAAAATTCTGCACACTTGGTGCACCGAAAAGGGTGTTACTTACAACCAGATTGCGAAAAGAGTAAATGTTCACCCGGCAAGTGTAAAACGCATCATCGAAAAGTTTGGTAAGGAGTGCTCCCTCAAGGATTTACCAAGAAGTGGCCGGAAACCCGGCTCCAGCAACCCCGATTTGGACCAAAAAGTTGTGGATTATATTCAACGGAACAAATCTGCCTCTACTCGCGATCTAGCCAAGAAGTTCAGGACCAGCATCGGAATGATTCAACGAATCAAGCGCAGGAATGACTTGAAGACGTACAAAAAGCAGAAAGTGCCCAAACAAACTCCGGAACAAAAGTCTCGTGCCAAAACCAGGGCTCGAAAGCTGTACAGCTGGATTTTGGACAATGTCGACCAGTGCATTTTGATGGATGACGAAACATACGTTAAAGAAGATTCAAGAACGCTACCGGGGCCGCAGTTTTATACTAAATCTGTTGGGGAACGTGTGCCAACCGCAGATACGACTGTTGCGATGGAGAATTTCGGTCAGAAGGTGCTCATTTGGCAAGCTATTTGCACATGTGGCTTGCGTTCTTCAATTTTCTATACAAAAGGAACTATAAATGCTGAGATTTATCAAAAGGAATGTTTGAAGAACAGGTTGCTACCATTGTATAGAAAGCACCAGTCCCCTCCTCTCTTCTGGCCAGATTTGGCATCGGCACATTACGCCAAATCCACTCTACAGTGGCTGACGGAGAATAACATCAAGTTCGTAGAAAAAGACATCAACCCACCAAACTGTCCCCAGTTGCGACCGATCGAACGCTATTGGGCAATAGTCAAGCGTATATTTAAGAAGGATGGTACAGTGTCCCAAAACATGACCGATTTTAAGAAAAAATGGGCAGCGGCATCCAGGAAGTGCACAAAGGTCACTGTGCAGAATTTGATGGCAGGTGTCAAATCAAAGGTACGGGCATTCTACAGAAATGAACATGATGACTAGTTTTTCCGTTTGGATCTTTTGTAAACATGTTAAGCTATAATAAACTGAAATAGTATGTTAATTTTAACCATGTTTTCATGCCTATTTTATTATTTGGAAATTTATAACTACTTTTCGATACACTCCTTAACCGAATATGAATTGCCGGGTCTTTCGTTCAACACCTATCATAAGAATTTGTACATTCCCCTTGTCCATTTTATTCGCAACAGAACGTCAGTTTGCTTTGAATTGTTTCTCGCTCACAAAAGATTTTTGAGTCTTCTTAAGGTTCCGCTTGACGATGGCCCAATATTCTTTGATTGGAAGGAGCTCTGGCGTGTTGAGTGGGTTCTTGTCCATGGGCACTACTTGAACGTTGTTGGCAGCATGGCCTTTTTTCCGTAATGGCAAGATGCCAAATCCGGTCAAAATAGAAGCGAGCAATTGTGTCGCTTCAGGAAAGGCAGTAGACGTTTTAGTAGGCACTCGCTCAGATAAATTTCCTGGTTGACAGTTCCGGTCGCAATGTGAATGATGCTCTTCAAGCCACAAGAACAGATGGCCTGCCACACCAGATATTTCTTCGCGAACTTTGACAGTTTAATGTGCTTGAAAATATTTGCCACTTTTCCTCGTCCGGTTGCCGTATAAAATTACTGCCCTAGGAAGCTGTTTAAAGTCGGCCTTGACGTAAGTTTAATCGTACTAAACCACGCAATCAAACTTCGTCAGCATTGTCATGTAAAACTTTCGCGATCGTGCTTTGGCCGACCCGTTTTGTTTATCGTTGCGATTTGGAGGCACCACTTTCTTATAAGTCGACAGTCCAGCTCGTTTTTTAGCTCTATCCACGGTTAAAGGCGCCACTCCCAGCTTTTTGGTGACATATCGGACTGATAGGTTGGGGTTCCGCTCGAAACATCGGGCAACTCTTTTTGTCGTTGCTGTGGCCTCCGGCTTTCGATTCCTCCCCCGATCCAGCTTTTCTAGCTTTCGACAAACGTTCACCAAACACTTTTAATACATTGGTAACAGTTGATTCAGCCACATTCAACTATTTCGCCAACTTGGTGTGAGAGTAGTTTGAATTTTCGACTTGCACGTGCAAAATTTTTATGCGTTGCGTCTCTTCCTTCGACGAAAATTTGATAACTGAAGTGCTAAGGGAACGTCCATTAATTACGTCACGCAAAAAGTGACTTTTCATTACCCCCCCCCCCCCTTGTCACGTTTTTTGTATGGACCTTCAATTTTTTTTTTATATGGATCGTCAAGTTTTCCAAAACTCCACACCCCCCCTCCCCCCTCCCCCCTTACTGAGTGACATCATTAATGACCTTCTCTAATCTCAAAATCATAATAGAGGCATGGTGCTTCACGCACACATCTTCAAAATGATTGGTGTGCAAAATGTTTCAATGCACGATGAAAAGAAATGCGTCAAGTTTAAGTCGTTTTTTAGATATAAAATACGACAAATTTTATTAAAAAAATAGTTTTTGGACTTATCAAGTTTTCGTTTTTGAGCAGTAGTCATTGCTTAAATTTTCTTTACTATCTTGCTAGGTTGCCAGGTGTTCAACTTTCTTTCATTCTATCACTTCGGATATTTTTACCATTTCAGAGTTTCAATCATCTAACACAGCATCGGAACAGACAAATAGCTGCATTTTGTTATTAAATGTACATTATTGTTCTATTTTTTGCCCATTTGTCTTAAACTCCCTTCCATTAATATCTTCCCTTTCCGAACTCAGTAGTAATAACTATTAGACCAGCAAAAAAAGCGGTTTGCTGTTATAAAATCAGCATCAAGCAGCAAACAGTGACGATGGCAGCATTAAATTAAAATTTATAAATGTTAGTTTTGTAAAATTTCAACAGATTTAACAAAGTTTTTCAGGATATCTCAATTCAAAATTTTGGTGAAATGCTGTTATCGCTGAAAACGAACGAAAACGGGCCTAAGCGCAAAACACAGAACTCTACACTTTAACACTTGACAACATTTCTTGCATTTCATGGTCAACCAAATGGAGATCATATATAAAAGATACAAATGATTGCAGTGTGTTACTTAAATACATACTCCATTATTTAAATATTTCTTGGGAATGGGAGGGACCATCAGGGCACCCGATTGAAGCACTCTGGATGAGGAGAGTGGTAATGCCATCTCACCATGCTAACAGTTTTGAATAGAGGGCGGGCTCTTCTCCCCGCCCATTTGGGCATCCTCATTCTTCCCTATTCCCACCTGATTGCAAGGACGTGGCCGGCGCCGTTATTGATTTTCAAAGAAATTGAGTCACTGAAACGTGTACAGTGAGAATGGTCGGATACTCCCAGTTTCATTCAGTAGATTCTTGTAGAATTTCACTGATTCTCATCAAACACGGAGTAGCAACCATTGATACGTGCAGTCAGTCAAGCTTCAGATAGTCAAGCTTCAGTCAGTCAGCTCAGCAATTCAATTTATCATTTCATAAAATGGTCGATTATTGGTTTCGGTGCTACAATTATTTTATCTAATGGCACTGTTTCTAGTCTTAAAAATAATTAATAATTCAGAGATGAACATAAATCCGCACGTTTTGCATGAACTGTTCTGCTTTATACTAGTTTGTTTGAAGATTGTTTTAGTGAAGCTGGCTAAGACGTGGCTGTCAAAAGATGGTAATGTACGTGTTTCAACTGAAAGGCGTGAATGTTAAATTCATCGTCACACGACGATTTGCAGTTGCTGTTAGCGATAGCTTCAGGTACGCTTTTGGAATCACTGAATATAACGTTAAGTCCTGTAAAGGGTGTCCACGATGAAATTGCCACACACAAAATTGATTCGCAAAATTCGAGTTTTCATCCGATTGCCATCAAATTTTCAGGGATTGAGAAACAACTATTAAACTTCATTTTACCATTTTACTCGTATTTTATTTACAGTCCATACGCAAATGCCCGCACCTTGGCCTTAACCCCGGCCATAAGATTCTGCACAACCTGTGAATCAACCGTTTTTTGCATGTAAACCCATACTTTCTTCAGTTCCTCGACTGTCTTCACTACCTTAGGTCGTTTAAGAAGGTGCTGCTTCATAATCGCCCAGTACTTCTCGATGGGGCGGAGCTCCGGAGTGTTGGGAGGGTTGAACATTTTCGGCACGAAATTGACCTTATTGTCCGCATTCCACTTCAGCACGTCCTTGGAGTAGTGGCATGAGGCCAAATCCGGCCAGAAGATTGTTGGGACGTTGTGGGCCTTCTGGAGGCACTCTTTCATGTACACCTGTCCGTTCATCGTGTCCTGGGTCACGAAAGGTGCACTCCGCTTCCCGCACGTGCAGATGGCTTGCCAAACCAGGAATTTCTTCGCAAATTTGGACATCTTCTGAGTGCGGACATGCTCCGGAACGCTGAACTTATCCTTGGCCGTGAAAAACAGGTTGCCGGGGATCTGTTTGAAGTCGGCCTTCACATATGTTTCGTCGTCCATGATGCAGCATTCAACTTTCGTCAGCATGTTGAGGTACAACTTCCTGGCACGGGTTTTGGCGGACTTGTTCTGCTTCTCGTCGCGATTAGTGGCCTTTTGTACCTTGAACGTTCGAAGCCCAGCCTTAGTTTTGGCCTTCTGGACAAAACTTCGGCTCAGGTGCAGCTTCTTAGCCACATCCCGAACGGAGGCGTTCGGATTTCGGTTGAAGGCCCCAACTACGCGGTTGTGATTTTTGGTGTTGTACGGAATACTTTTTCCTTCACTTCTGGGCTTCCGATCGGTGGTCAACCGTTCCTCGAACCGCTTAATCACTCGCGACACCGTGGAATTCGCGATTCCCAACGTTTTAGCGATGGAACGATGCGAGAGATCCTTGTTCTCGTGATGAATGCGCAAGATTTTATCACGCACGAGCTGTTCTTTCGACTCCATTTCCGCGAGTTTTGATCACAGGACTTTAAAACTTGCAGGATGTAAATAATGCACTATGAACTAAATCCACTCAAATTTTCATTAAATTCTACCCAACGGTTAAAAAGTTAGAGCAATTTCATAGTGTGGCAATTTCATCGTGGACACCCTTTAATGCACTTGTCTAGGGCGTTGAGGATCAATTATGTTTCGACACTGATTATCGATAAGCGTTAAACAAGGCTTTCTCACGACAAAACCTGGACAGATTAAATTTAAAATAAAACAAATACACAAAGGTTTTTTTTTGCACGCGGGATACGTTCCACTTTTAGTATGGAACCGTGTAAAAAAAGCCTAAATAGAGTTGATAATATCACATGCCTCAACATTTGTATTGCTTCGATTTTGTCTTTATACGTTACCTTTCCATGCAATGCTCAAAAAAGTTGTTCCGCTCTGGAGTTGTCGCTGACAACAAACCGTGTAGAAAAACCTTAGTGTACGCTGTTAGTTAAATCACAGATGCATTTTTTATTTATTTAACTATGCATTATTAGTCATCTTAATACTAATAACAGTTACTTAATTAGGCTGCATGAAGAAACTACGAACTTTTGAGTATACTCTAGCAATTAGGTTCTGCAACTGATTTAGCTGCTTTTGTCCAAGACTTTCGAAATTTTTCTATAGTTGTAGTTTGTTGTTTATTTTGAGAGAGATCCCTCTTCACGAGAGCCCAATACCGCTCGATAGGTTACAGCTCCGGGAAGCTCCGTCGCACACACTTACATGGCTTCGTTTATTTCATAAAACATAGGGTGACTTGATGAGAGGGAGATGGGAGTGTGATGACGAGGGAAAATAAAAAAAGAACAATTGGCAGCGGAATAGCAACAGTGGCAAATGGCGTAGCGGCGTTCTGTGTCGTTGTCTCAATTAGGTCTATACCTCATTGTCATTGTCTCACCCATATTGAGAAGATGTTGACGGTTGAACAAAAACCCAAGGGTTGCTGCAACTGTCGAGGCACTAGGCACACAGCGATAACCGCTTGCAAACACTTGCATGGCTTTTTTTTATACCATAAAAAGCTTTGTGGATCATGATGGGCAAAATTGCCTTACCAGAATCATGCGGATTTCTCAAGATATGATTGCAAAAACTGCAATTGCATATTTTGCTACAATTTGCTTTTGGGTGTTTATAGATGACGATGATGATGATGATGATCAGCTATACAGTGTTAAAAAGTTCATTAAAATGGGATTGTTTCGCTGCCGAGGTGAGCCTTTCAGGGATTTTCCTATCAATCCGGCATTCTCGTTCTTCACAGTCTTTGATGATCATTATTGGTACTTGGAGTTCGTTAAGAATATTTTTGGCACTTCTTGTGAGATGGTGTTCAAAGTACAGGATTCCTTGTCCAAGTTGTCTCGTAGGGAAATGTATTACTATTGGTGGTATTTGGACTTAATTTCATGGCTATTTGTTTGCCCCAGCGTATTTAAATTAAGTCTCCAAGAGTCTTCGGAGGTTTTCTAGAAAACACAGCTACTCTTCGCTACGGTCTACAATCGAATGAATTACATTTCATTGCTTGTACAAAATGCATCAGACCAAAAGTACTATTACGTAATAATTAGACATTCTTATGTACTAACTACCTATCGTGACCTATCGTGGGTTTCCTTCGATACTGTCGTCGTCGTCTTTTTCATTTTGTTGAGTCCGCGTGTTTTTGATATTGAAGCTATCATGGAAATTCGCCAGGTTGCGAATTACTGCACGGGAAATAATGTGTTCTTCAAAATGAGAAAAACAGCTCATGATTTCATGCATATGTTGTGTTTTGGTGTTATGAATATACATCATGAACAATATTCATGATATCATGAACTATTTTTCCACCGCAATGAAATCATGATTTGATCGGGTTAAAACCATGAGCTGACTTCATGATACTGAAAACTTTATTTATGAATCTGGCAAATCTACTTTATCGACTCTAAATGTAAACAAAAAAAATACTGCCATCGTCGGGATTAGAAACTGCCGTTGATGTGAAGAGCAGTGATGGGGCCTGGTGGACGTACTTACTACACTATTGGAAATCTTGAATATATCCGGATTTATGAAGATGATTACACAACTTTAGAATAGCAGTAAAACTAATTTTCCAAAGTTCATGACTCGCTTCGGTCATTTTATTCCTGAAACCATAAATAAGAGACATGAATTCATAAAATAAGAAAAGAGTTAGTTTCATGATTTTTTATTCATAAAAACAGAAACGGATTTCTTTCCGAGTGTAGCACGCTGCTGCTTCTATTGTAGTTGTAGTTGTTGTTCTTGTTCTTGCTGCTGGTACTGCTGATGCCAATGTTGCTTCCTTTCGTAGAATAGCTGCTCTGTGTCCTATGCCTTGGGTTGAAGTTGAAGGGTGGTGTTTAACTTGTATAATGTAGCTCCATACATAAGTTTTAGAAGAATTATCATGTTGAGGATGATATGTCCTCTCAGTTCCAAACTTAGTTCTGTTTAAACATTTTACGATACCACGATGGCGGAGTTTTACTTATTCTTTGGTGAGTTTTAATTTAGTTACTGATTGACCCAGACGCCTAGCAGTTTTTGATGATTGGTAATAGTGATTTCTTCTAAGCAAAGCATTGAAGTTGCTAGTTCCCTTTGTGTTTCCTTCTTCGTATTTCAAAATGAATGATAGCTGATTTGAACTTTGAAACTTTAAAGCCTGTAGAACACCATTAAGGATCGTTTGGATTTTCGCGGGGGTTTAGTTGGCTGATCTCGTAAAGACTACAAAAGTAATGTAGTCTGCATTGTTAGTCCGAAAAAAATATCTCCGCTTTATCTACTTATTATGTATTGTTAGACTTCCGAAGTTGTCGATGAAGGCTTAAACATCATAGGTCAGATGGTCTTTTCTCAATATTTCATTCTTTTCAAGATGATTCCATAAGTCGTCTGTTTACCATTGGTTCAAATAGTTTGAGCATAGACAGATTCGTCTTAAAACGTATGAAGTGTTGGGCATTTTCCATTTTCCATCGCTATTTGAACTTTTTTTTTTCTTCCGGAAAACACACTACACCTAAGACATCGGCTATCGCCCGCTATGAAAACAAACAAAGCCGTATCCTTAAAAAAAATAAACCTTTTGTGATCAAAACAAAGCTTCTAAAATTAAGAAAATTTGCGGTAAAAGAAATATCATCAAAGGAAAAACACGTCGACTCGTAATGAAAGCCTACTTCGATTCTTCGTAGGAAAAAAACGTCGTTTAAAGTTTCGTGTGTAAGAAAAGTTACGTCCATTGTTCCGTTTCCAAATAAAAAAAAAACTCGTCAACAAAGGTATGACTAATGAAAATGTTTCATTACCTTACATCAGCGATTTGCGATGTGTTTACAAACAAGCTGCCGGCTGATAGCGCAACCCAAATTGCAAATTATTCAAAGCTGATTACCATTCCATTAGGAGGCTAATTTCCTTTCCCAGGACATCCCAATGTTATCAACTCGACTTTTCTTTAAAGAAAATCTAAAAATCCTGTTCAACGTAAAGAAAGGACGATCATGGTTGGAATTTCCCTTCAATTCAATTGCGGGCTGTAAAATGCGTCACCTTTTCCGTTTTTGCCACAATGAAACCATTTTCACGCTCGGTTTGACATTGAAACGTGGTGTCTCCCGTGCTGCCCGTTTGTAATGGAATTTGCCAAAATTTACACCGGCCAGTCCCGGGAAAATTAATTTTTCACTCTCACAGCTACTTCCCGACGATTGCGAGTTGGGTAAAAGATTCCCCGGAAATAATAATTTCACTCTTATGTCAAGATAATCGCATTGTCATCGGGGGATTTCCATAACATCATCGCCGGAAATTGCAAAAAGGTGTATCACAGTAACGGTAACGTGATGCCGCTGGATGAAAACCCACAGAAAGAGCGGTAAGCTGGATTTGTCTGAAAATTGTTAGTTCAACACCTCGATGTTCTACGGCACACATGGCCAAAGTGCTAATACCAGTTGGATCCAGTCAGTCAGTCAGTCAGGCAGTCAGCCAGTCAGTCAGTCAGTGAGCCAGGATGGAAGGATAAAGTTTACCAATTAAAATGTTCATGAATGCCTGTTGTTCAGGGTTGGTTGAATGATGTAACAATCATGAATGTGTACGGTGCCATGTGTCGGTTTCTGAAGTTATTCACCGGAATAACCAGCTGTTATTGGAACGTTATGGTGAAAGCGTTTATTGCAGACAGGCTACTGGAATTCTTGGTTTCAGATTTATCGGATTAATTTTCAAAGTTTTTTGGTTATGGAGCTGTTGTTGTGTCGGTCAACATCTGCTCATCGTATTGTGGGGGACCGGAGTTTATTATGCTTAAGTTTATCTTGGACGATTGCGATCAATCAACCAACCGATTGTTGTGTTCTCTAGTGATCCAGTGGCCAAAGATGGTCGTGAACTTTCGTCGAAAGTCAATTAACCAAATCTGTCCAAAAAATCTGCTAAGCCTCCGGAATAGCGTGGTGGTTAATCCCGTCCAAGCACCGGCAATTTCTCGGCAATCTTCCAACCAATTGAACTGATCTCCTGTAGGTGACAAATTTCTGGTCGACACTAATCCGAGAAAATGTAGTGGGTGGATGATTCTGCTCAAATGCATGACATCCCATCAGAGGCACTGTATTCCCTGTCACGATTTCCAAAATAAAAGCCATCATTTTCCGCTCCGGAATCTAAATATAACACCCAGTAACTTTTGCGACCGGTGTTATTAATGGTACTTGAAGAAATTCATCACCTCAGGTCGGCAGTGGAATAAAAGCCACTTCCCGTCCCCCAAACAGACCATCATAAATCTGAACAGACATTTGTTCCATCCATTTATATCAATAGCATCTCGTCAGAGTCTCTAATTCGACGCTCGGATGCCAACCAGATTGTATGTAATCGGATTACAAGATTTGCCTCGTAAAAACCGTCGACCACTGAATGACAAGCTTTGCATGAAAGTGAGTAAGTCGTGGGCAAATAAATACGGGCAACGTGGCTTGTTATCCACCAAAGGAGAAATTCGTTCCCTCAAGGCACCAACCAGAGTCAACAGTCGAACTATGTGTCTACAATTTGCCTCTGGTCTGGCAGTAAAAAAGCAATGAAATGAGTAGCACATTCCAATTGGCGTATAAATTTCTCTTTTTAAGGTACATGTCGAAGCATAGACGTAGTAAACGGGGGGCAGCGGGGCGTTGACACTTCCTTAAATTCGAATGTTTTTATTAGAGAATTCGACTGCTTTGATTCAATCTTCTTTTGTATCTTTTGGATGTCAATTCAATCAGAATTAATTATAGCCAATAAAATCCAAAGCATCAGTTATTCTTCGGAATGAGTTTTATTAAAATATTTTTGTTTGCTAATTTGTGAGGTTTCGTAGGTGTGTGATTTTAACTTTACTCTCGAGTCGATAGTTTCTACCATGGTTTTTTTTCTGTGTAGAAGCATTTCATACACACAAAAAGAAACCGCGAAACAACAATATCGAGGGTTTAATTGAGCGCAAACACCAAAAATTTCCACCTGACAGAAATACTCATTTTTTGTTTTAGTTGTCGGGATAATTCCCATGTTTTTAGTTGAAATCTGTGTTCCATGAGACGGGAGGTGTCTTAATAACCACCATACACACTTAGAAAATTTACAGTATTCGGTATTTTACCGAACTTTCAACAGTTGAATACGGTAATCTGATTTAACGGATTTCGCAATATTTGACAAGTTCCGTAATTTGTTTACCGGAATACTGTAAAATTTCACCGAAATCCGGTAAATCGGATTACCGAACGTTCAGCTGTTGAAAGTTCGGTAAAAAATTACCGAAAACTGTAAAATTTGCTAAGTGTGTAGAAACATTTATTGCCTTCAAAAATCTCTACAAGCCAAATTTGGTTCCATTTGTTTGATTAGCTCTCGAGTTATGCAGAAACTTCTGTTTCATTTAAATGAGAGCACCTTCATTTGTATTGAAGCATTCACCCCCCCCCCCCCCTCCAGAGTAGGAAAAAAGAACCTTTCCTGACCCCAAAAATCCTTGCATTCAATTTTTCATAACAGTAGGGATAATTCTTATGACTGTTTGAATTTGTGCTTCCTTTTTTTTAAAGGGGAGGACTCTAACCACTAACGAAACATTTCATGCCTCCAAAAACCTCAAACTGTGGCCTCCAGATGCCAAATTTGGTTCTATTGGCTTGATTTGTTTTTGAGTTATGCAAAACATTGTATTTCATTTTTATGGGAGCCCCCCTTCTCGAGGGCGGAGGGGTCTCAACCCACCAAGGAAACCTTTTTTGCCTGCACAAGCCTCCACCTGCCAAATTTGGTTCTATTTGCTTGAGAAATTCTCGAATTATGCAGGAATTTGTGTTTCATTTTGAAGGGACCCCCCCTTTTAAGAAGGCAAAAGGGTCTCAAACCACCAAAGAAACATTTCTCTCCTTCAGAAACCTCCACATGCCAAATTTGGTTCCATTTGCTTGATTAGTTCTCGTGTCCCCCCCTCATATTTCTGTGTCGTAGGGGGGGGGGGGGCACCCAGAAAAAAGAAGTGTCTCGATTCACCTCAGAAACATAAAATTGGTCTCAATTGGACGATTAGTTCTCCAATTATGCAGACAGACAGACAGACAGACAGACAGTTCGCAAGAAGCGGAAAGCTGAATGCTTTAGATGTCACCAGTGCCGAATTCGGAAGCCACTGCAGGTACCAGCAGTAGCAAGCCACAGGGGCTCCTGACCCAGTTGTTCACCCCGCAAAGCAACAGTTGCACAACTCGAGGGGCTAGTGTTGGGAAGAAAGATGCGATGGTCGTCAGAAACCGAATTTACCGACTCTACGACTATGGAAAGGACAGGCACAACATCCACAAATAAATTAAAGATATGGTGACGCGTGTCAAATCGGCTGTGATTTCAGCCGAACGCGAACAAGACGCACCGAGGATGAGAGCAGAGACTGCTGAAAAGGTTCTTGAGGACAGCCAGAAGGCAACGGTTAATGCACTGCAGACGCCAAAGGAACCCAAGAATCCACGCTCGGAGAAAAGGAAAAGGGACACACAAGGAGATGAGGAGGAGCCGAAAAAGTTAAAAAACGACGAGGAGCAAGATGAAGGCAGTACATGGTGCACTGTCGGCAACCAGAAATACAAAAAGAAGAAAAACCAGCAGCAAGTGAAAGCAAGAGAAGAAGAAACAGATGCCTAGGCCTCGTCGGGAGCAAAGTAAGGGCGTCGCTCTTATTGTTGAGCTAAAAAGCGGAACGACGTACGCTGAACTCCTCCGAAAAGTGAGAACTGATCCAGAGTTGAAGGACCTAGAGAAGAAGGAGGTGAAAAACAGGCGCATCCAGAAAGGTGAGGTGCCTTTCAAGCTGAAGAAGGATCCTGCCATCAAGAGCACAGCCTTGAAGGTCGCTGGTCGAAAAATTTCTTGGTGAGCAGGCGTGGTAAGAGATAGTCGAGTGCAAGGATCTTGACGAGATCACAACAGAAGACGAGTTGATGAGGGCGCTGAAGGGGCACTGCAATCTTGGAGATGTACCAATGACAATCCGGTTAAGGAAGGCGTAGGGTGGCACACAGACGGCGGCGATACGGCTGCCGACAGCTACAGCCAACAAGCTGTTGGAGTTGGATCGAATAAAAGTTGAATGGTCGGTGTGCTCACTGAGAGTCGTCCCTCGAGTTCCAAAGGAATTGGAGCGATGTTATATTTTTGTATGAGAATGACTTTTTTTCCATTTTAGGTGTTGTAAGGATTCACTTTTTGCGCTTTTTGCATCATATTAAAATATGAAATGAACTGTTTTTGTCATTTAACAGTACTTTCAACTTGTTTAATACTAGCTGTGTTGCATGAATGGGTTTTGGTCACCAGGCGAAGAACTGCAAAGGTCCTGACAGATCTGATCTGTACAGGAAATGCGGGGAGAAGGGCCATTTTGCAAGAGCAGCCGAGATGCATGCTTTGTAAAAAGGAAGATGGAAACGACCACATGACGGGTGGGTACAGGTGCCCTGTATATAAAAAACGCGCCAGCAGGTCGGCAGTAATAGAGGTTACTGCCTAGAGAAGGGTGTTATGATCCAAATATACATACGTTTTATCGTCCATGATTATGCACCCAGAATTTCAACACAAAAATGAATCATATCGCTCCCGGGCTCTCGGTTTCACAGACGCAGCCTGATTTGAGTTCGTTTTTGGTTTCTTCTGGTTCCAGTACTCAAGAGTCCTAGTCATTTTTCATCACGTTAGACGTCTTTTTTGCCACATCTAGAACGGAAGCCGATGGTTTCTGCATAAAAGTAGGATCGTCTTGTCAACAGCAGGACTCACAGGGCCGGATTTCCGACCACTACTCGGTGCATCTTCAAAAGTACATTTTTCTCCCAATTTCCTAACTGCAGTTCGTACCGCTCCAACGCTTAAGGAGTGTATCGAAAAGTAGTTATAAACATTCGATGCGTTATTACGCATAAACTACTGTATATATTTTTAGCGTGTAAGCGCCATTTGCTTTGTTTACATGTCAAAAATGATTATTCGGTTCATTCATTTCCGTTGATAAAGTTGTATTCAAAATGTCACGAATTGAATTTGAGACTAAAAGAAAATTCTGCACACTAGAAACGCCGAAAAGGGTGTTATTATAACCAGATTGCGAAAAGAGTAAATGTTCACCCGGCAAGTGCAAACGCATCATCGAAAAGTTTAGTAAGGAGTGCTCTCCAAGGATTTACCATGGTGGCTGGAACCCGGCTCCAGCAACCCTGATTTGGACCAAAAGTTGTGGATTATATTCAACGGAACAAATCTGCCTCTACTCGCGATCTAGCCAAGAAGTTCAGGACCAGCATCGGAATGATTCAACGGAACTCAAGCGCAGGAATGACTTGAAGACGTACAAAAAGCAGAAAGTGCCCAAACAAACTCCGAACAAAAGTCCGTGCCAAAACCAGGGCTCGAAAGCTACGGCATGCGTTTTGGAGACAATGTCGACCAGTGCATTTGATGG
The DNA here is from genome assembly GCA_034211315.2 of Aedes japonicus. Lineage (NCBI taxonomy): Eukaryota > Metazoa > Arthropoda > Insecta > Diptera > Culicidae > Aedes > Aedes japonicus. The sequence goes on from JASCZW010005844.1 coordinate 123,319, forward strand.
ATGACGAAACATACGTTAAAGAAGATTCAAGAACGCTACCGGGGCCGCAATTTTAGCACTAAATCTGTTGGGAACGTGTGCCAACCGCAGAGACATCACTGCGATGATGGAGAAATTCGGCCAGAGGCGCTCATTTGGCAAGCTATTTGCACATGTGGCTTGCGTTCTTCAATTTTCTATACAAAAGGAACTATAAATGCTGAGATTTATCAAAAGGAATGTTTGAAGAACAGGTTGCTACCATTGTATAGAAAGCACCAGTCCTCCTCTTCTGGCCAGATTTGGCATCGGCACATACGCCAAACCACTCTACAGTGGCTGACGGAGAATAACATCAAGTTCGTAGAAAAGACATCAACCCACCAAACGTCCCCAGTTGCGGACCGACGAACGCTATTGGGCACAGTCAAGCGTAGATTTAAGAAGGATGGTACAGTGTCCCAAAACATGACCGATTTTAAGAAAATCAGTAGCGGCATCCAGGAAGTGCACACAGGTACTGTGCAGAATTTGATGGCAGGTGTCAAATCAAAGGTACGGGCATTCTACAGAAATGAACATGATGACTAGTTTTTCCGTTTGGATCTTTTGTAAAACATGTTAAGCTATAATAAACTGAAATAGTATGTTAATTTTAACCTTATGTTTTCATGCCTATTTTATTATTCGGAAGTTTATAACTACTTTTCGCTACACTCCTTACACCCCATTCCTTGGCACATTTTCTTAAAAGATTTTACTCACAGTGTGTACCATTTTTGTGCGATACTTCTTTCTACTCCAGAGTAGGACCACCTTCTTGAAAAGTCAACTCCGCATCTTTTCAACTTCACAACCTGCTAGGTATTCTGAACGGAACTATCAATACTTCTCCTAATTTCTTCTGTTCTAGCAGTAAATTTATATCCATTTCTTGAGGCTCTCATGTTGATGGGAAATTATCTGCTTCTGATAAATTTCATCATAGATCGTTACATTGGGGAATACAAAAAACTAACAATGAAAAGTCTGAAACTAAGATTATTTTTGATACAATGACGTACAAATATATGTTAACAAAAGGATGAGGCCAAAAATAATTTGAACAATTTCATACAATTCAAAATAACCTTAAACATTTAGGTGTTCTTATATTTCTGAAACAGCCTTTATAATGGATAAAGCCTGTCCACGTTAAATTTCGAACGCTAAGATAATGTCAGCAAAACAAATTGAGCAAAACTGTTTTTTTTTATTTCAGTAAAGTAGAGTTATATACACAGTAAAAACAGTTGAGATGTTGATCCTTCTTTCTATAAAGTTCTCAAACTTTATGTGCTACACCCACCAGCAGATTTACTATCCTCAGTATCCTCAGAAAAGCTAACGGTAGCGGTTCGCCATCTTCTCTTGAAATTGTCGATCCTATTTGCTTTTTTCTTAACTTCAAAGAGTTTCCGCCTAACCAGATCCCAGTATTTTTCCACCCGGGAAGTTCTGAAAAGTTTGGCAGATTGGCTATTTTTGGTACGTATTTGACCTCTTGTGCTATAACCATTCCAGGACGGATTTCGCATAGTAACAAGAGGCCAAATCAGGCCAAAATGGTAGCAACCGCTTTTGCTTCTTCTTCTTCTTCTTCTTCTTCTTCTAATTTAGCATTTCAAGCTTATGCTTTCAAAAATTTTAGAACAACAAAGCCGCTGGTGTTGACCAACCCCAAGCGACCTATTGAAATACGGTGTGAAGCACTGGACAGAGCGCTGCACTGGGTAATTCCCAAGATTTGGGAGGAGGAATGTTTACCGGAGGATTGGATGGAGGGAATAGAGGTCCCATCTATAAAAAGGGCGACAAGCTGGATTGCTGCAATTATCGTGCGATCACGCTATTGAACGCTGCCTGCTAGGTTCTCGCAAATATCATGCCGCCGCCTGTCACCACCGGCAGGAGTTCGTTGGGGCGGGATCCATGGATGCACGCACACTACTGGACCAGATTTTTGCGATTCGGCGCGCTGCAGAAATGTCGCGAATACAACGTGCCCACATCATCTTTTTCATCGATTTCAAATCAGCGCATGATACAATCGATCGAGACCAGCTATGGCAAATCATCCCCGGAATATGGATTTACGGAAAAACTGATGCGGTTGATCAAAGCAACGATGGATTGAGTGATGTGTGTTGTCCGAGTATCACGAGTATCACGCTCTCAAGTCCCTTCGAATCTCGGAGAGGGTTACGGCAAGATGGTGGATTGTCGTGTTTGTTATTTATCATTGCACTGGAGGGTGTGATTCGAAGAGCTGGGATGGACACAAGTGGCACGATCTTCAGGAAGTCTAGTCCAACTATTTGGCTTCGACGACGACGTTCATATCGTAGCACGTAACTTTGAGACGATGGCGGAATCGTACGTCAGACTTAAGGCTGAAGCTGGTAGGATTGGGCTTGTGATTAACGCGTTGAAAACAAAATACATGAAGGGAAGAGGCTCACGAGAAGACAATGTTAGCCTCCTAGCACGAGTTTCAGATCGCCAGTGATGAAATCGAGGTAGTAGACGAATATGTGTATCTGGGCTCAGTCGGTACCACCGATAACGACACCAGCAGAGATATACAAAGGCGCATTATGGCTGACAATCGTGCCTACTTTAGACCTGAAGGACGCTAAGATCGAACAAAGTTCACCGAACCACAAAGTTGAACCATCGCTACAAGACATTAATTAAACCGGTAGTTCTCACGGCCACGAAACATGGACATTGCTAGTGGAGGACCAACGCGCCCTCGGAGTCTTTGAACGGAAGGTGCTGCGTACCATCAACGGTGGAGTGCAGATGGAAGACGGGATGTGGAGGAGGCGAATGAACCAGTTGCTGGGAGAACCTCCCATCGTACACATTGCAAAAATCGGTCAACTACCCTAGCAACACCAAACAGTCATAACTGGTTACCGTGACTCTGATTGTGACCTTATTGAGTCGCATTGAGTTAAATCTACAGAGCTGCAAAATTGGGCTGTACGACAGACTTGGCATGTCGTAAGAATTTCGACGACAGCTTTTTTAAATGGTTCTTGAAAATGAACTGACGGGTACAATAAGAAGAGGGCGCGCAACTAGCAAGCGTGGTTCGACTGGCGATGGCGACCTATGGGCTCTCCGCAGACAGCCGATTGCATTCGAGACAACTGTGTACAGCCGGGCGCCACATCGGACCTCGGTCTAATTGGCAAGGTAATCAAGATCCGATAGCAGTTAGTCGGTACTTTCTCGACATCGAATTAATTCCACCGACGTTTGGTAACGGATCACGATTCTGCTAACGGCACGGAATCGAGCAACCGGTCTGCTTGCCATAGTGAATGGGCTGGAAGACCCTCTCCACATCCGACAGCAGGTCTGGAACGACTATTTTGAACAAAGACAGCGGGTGGCAGGACTGAGTCATGAGGGATTAGGCTTTCGAGAAGCTTTTATGGCATCGTCCGGGGTCCTGGGATCAGGACTTACGCTGCCCAAAATTTGAAAATTTGATCGGTATCAGGCGGCGAATGCTCAAAATATTGATTGCACTGTAGCAAGCTGAAATCCCAAGATCCACATCCAGTGGATTGTGACCAGTGACTTCCAAAAGGCAGTCCATTGAGCGTCCCAGATTTAAACAGTAAAGCCAGAGGATGAACATTGACAGCTTCAGGCAACCATCTGACTTGGTTGTTCACTGGAACCAGGAATGCACCGGCAATGAATTGCTAGGATAACACAATACTTCGTAATTTCAGTTCGAGAGTTCCTCCCGGCTCTGACTCATGGGACCGGGATGACTTAGATGGCTTGAACAAATAATTGATTAATGTTGGATGGTACTCGGCTCGACTGGGTCAGAATGCACAGTGGGAAAATGGGACCCAAAATGTGGTGCCCTGTAAAACAGCTTATCTTATGTAAAAAATGAGAGGAATCGAATGGTGATGGTTTCATCTTGGGCAGACCCCGGGAAGTGGCCCGATATTCCTCAATTTCGGAAGAAACATTGAATAATCACACATATATCATATAAGGTCTGATAATATTTGCATCCATTTGTGCTGTACTATTGTGGAAAATGTCTGGAGAATCCAATGGAGGTGATATTGGTTCCTGCTAAAACGTCAGGAACTGTCCATTTTGCCTGATATTCTCACTTGCTGAAAGTATTATATATGCCATGTGGTTTTGGAAATTTGGGCGAACTAGAACTTAATGCAAACGTAACATAATTATTGTGGAACCGTCCGGAAAACCGAATGAAGAGTATGTCGTCTTGTGTAAACATCAGTTATTGTCCATTTTACCCGCTTTCTCCTACGTTACATACTGAAGGAATCAACAGATTAAAATGGGATTTTTGGAATAGCTGCGCATTAGAATCAAATCAAATGCACGGCAATATTTTTTGAAAATGTCTGGAAAATCGAATTAAGTAGATGTCTGACTCCATGCAGACTCCCGGAAAATGGCTCGTTTTGCCCGAATTTCCTTAATCTTGAAAAATAATTGAACAATCCTTACATTTATCATATTTTCGTCAATAATATTATTGAACCCATTTGGGATCTACTATTGTGAAAACGTTCTGAGAATCCTGCATGAAGGCAACATCGTCTCGTAAAAAACCTCTGGAACTGCCCACGGTGCCCGATATCTCTCTTACAGGCTGAAAATACTAGACATGTCGTGGTTTTCGGAAATTTCATGACCCGAACTATGCAAGGTAACGCAGCAATATGTCAGAAACTGTCCGTCTGTAAATCGTCGACGAGGGATTTCGACTGGGGTAGAGCTAAGTCGGTCCCCGTCCATTAATTACCCACTTTTCCCCGCATATTGGAAGAATCAATATATATAATGCGGTATTTGAAGTAGCCGTGTGACCACAATAAAAATCAAATGCACGGCAAAATCATAAAATGGCCTGGAGAAACTTGTCGACGGGGCTGTGATAATATTAAACCCATTTAGTGCTCTTCAAGGTCATATTGATAAAAATATCTGGAGAATCAAAGTGAGGCAATATCGTCTTGTAAAAACGTCGGGAACTGTTCATTTTGCACGATTTTTCACCACATATTTGGAAAACTAGATATAACAAGTGGTCCTCGAAAGTTTCACAAAATTATAATGCATAAAAATACAATGCTCTTTTTTGTGGAACTGTCTGGGAATTAAATGACATCGGTATTTGTCCATTTACCCGCTTCTCTTGGAGATGAAGAACGAGATAGCTGGAGTGGCATGTGTAATATGAAGAAAAATTAAATGCACCATAACGGTGCCTTTCAGCAATTGGAATTGAGGATTGTCGCCTTTGCAGAGCTCAATAAATGGCTCATTTGACCCGATCTTATTTGGAGATTAAAATTTACATACAGTTAATATATTAGCTCTCAATGAATGGAACATCTTATGCTGCAATATTGTGAAAATGTCTGGAGCATCTAATGAAGGAGATATCATCGTTTGCATATCTTTATCAACCTGTTTTGGCTAGAGCTGCTAGTCACTCCTGTATTGATAATGCGTTTTGTAAAGCATTTAAATGAAATAAACGGTTCAGAATATTAATAAGAGGTCTGAAATAATGGTGGATGCAACTCTTCATTTGGCTCAATTTTCACTAATTTTTGGAAGAAAAATGAATAGTCATATGGTAATCATACTTGCTTTGAAAATATTTAACGTTTATTTCGTACCAGGTATTATGAAAACACCTTTTGGACCTTTGCAAGTAAATTGATTCATTTACATTATACAAATATTCAATGTTCTCCTAGACTCATTCACACTATCGCACCACTAGCACCAGATTTAGAGTCTTCTATCTTTATCATACAATTGCCGACGTCTCTTCAACTATCTCTTTAGCAGCACAGATGTTGCCATGCAGTTGAGGAAAACATAAATATGCTTATTTTAGTGATAATCAAGTTGCTGCAACCAATTATAGATCAAAAGCACGGTTTTATATACATAGAATCGTGCCATTTCGCGCGTAAAATCTGCTTCTGAATCTGTGCCTTTATGAGGTTCTGATCTCTACCCGCATCGGTGCAATATGGGGAGTGCAACACTCCAGCATTTTTTCTGTTCTAAAGAACAGGAGACTCAACCCAAAAATAGCAGATAACTGTTTTATGCCGCCTCTGTTTGTTGCAGCGACCATCCAGCCTAGGCAGGAACGGGGGCTGCGGGAGAAGCAGGAGCCGATGTGTTTTCGCTCATATTTGAAATGCATCAGTTAATGCCGCAAAGGCCCTGAATGGATTGAATTTCTTATTTCGAACAGTTGCCAGAATCAGAACAAATAGATTGTCTAATGTAATTAAATCCATATTTGACAACGATAGAACTGCATTTTCGAAAAACCCTAGTATCATGACGCTTCAATGCAAGAGCACCAGGCTAGCAGATATTCAACATTCCCATGGAAAGATTTCATTAATAAAGCTATGACACTTATTCAATTCTGGTCATATTTGTGCACAGGCTGGTCATGACCCCAGATTATGAGTTATAAGAGCCAAAGAAATGATAAAGTATCATTCCATTGCCATAGTTTTGAAGATTTAAGCATATTTATTGAGTGGGTCATTCTACACCCAGTCCATTTTGAATTGTTTTATTCATTTTTATGGATTTTTGTTTTTCGTGTATTTGTACCGATACCTTTCATTGTTACTGTACAAAATACGTTTCAAAATCAATGACACATTATTTTACCTTTGTTCAACACGAATGTGAACGGCCGCGAAAATCATCATCATACTTTTTTTCATAAGGTTGCTTTCTCGGAATATGGAGAATTTCAATCAAAGGAAATATAATCGAATTTGCTACTTGTTAAAAGCTTCCTGAATGACCTGACAGCCTTTAGTACTAAACCAAAATCTTAAACCATTCTGATAGATTCTTTCTTGTTTTTTTTTTTTATTTCATTAATTTTTAAAATTCAAAATTAACTTCTGATTGAAAACCCGACTACGCTCGTATCTCAGAGTGTAACAAACAGAATGGGCATTCGATTTGGCGATACCTTCGGGTGTTTAGTGGTATGTGATTGTTAAATTATCTGTTTCAATAATGACACCACGCAGTTGTACTAAACGTCTCATAAAAATCCTGATTTTATGATAGTGTAATTGAATTTCCACAGCGGAAATGACAATCATTTTACCCATGCCATTTCACCAGAGAGAACATTACGATTTTTACTTCTCCATTTTTATTGGCTTGACCTCGCCTCCAGTTCAATTCCACACACTGCCGGTTGAACACTCCGAATAAACGTTTATCGACAACGCCCAACAAACAGAGAGTAATTAAATTTTCGCCTAACCGGATATCTTCAATCCATCTGCTGGTTGTGTGTTGTTTGTTCACCGGGGTTGCAGCCCGTACGACGAGGGTTGCCGTTTCTGGTGTGTTCCCTACCTGGCGTTACTGCCAGTATTGATTTGGAAAAAGCCGCAAACGGAGCAACAATATTTCGCAATAGCTATGAATGTGATGTAGTATTAACTACATTTAACGTATGGGTTAGAGCACACCGCCAACTGTTTCTAATAATGAAATCAAAACGAGGAGTCGGCAGAGTGGTAATTACAAAGGATTCGGCGAATCTTGATATGTCTTAGTTCAATAGAATGTAATACGTCCTCATTCTACAGTGCGTCGTCGTCGATATTACTCCAACAAACCAAAATAAAAAAATAGAATGTATTTACTACGCATAACTTTAAAACCAAAACAACAAGACCATATCTTTCAAAACAGTTCCTCTTTTTATAGCTTTCGTTTTTTGTCGAGATCCAACAAATTGATGGTTTTAAATCGTAAGAAAATGCACCCCAAACCATAACCATTCCTCCACCAAAGTTCTTGGATTGTGTGATCCATACCCACAGATCGAGCCAGTAGTAACTGTATTTGGATCATCAGTTAAACGCTTCATCAAAAGAAAACACTTTTCCGCCATTCATTAGTCCTGCGCAAATTTCAATCGTCCACATGCATGTATTGTCAAGATTCTTGTCCTAAAATAAAATCGAAACATAACATTTGCACGTGTCTGAATGAATGCAACGGCAGCAGTATTGCATGAGCATGAGCATGAGCATGATTGACCGCCTGATGCTGCTGCTTCCTCCAGCATACAGATCAGCTGTTATTACACAAGAACCAAAGGATGATACTTAGAGACCAGGATATAACTTTCGTCGTGTAAAAACTGGTGACCAAACAAGGCACAATGGCGCCGGCCTCGTCCGAACGCAGGTCAAATAGGGAATGGGTAGGGAATATGTTGACGTGATACCGCTTTGTTGGTAGTTTATAAAAACACCTCTGCACTTCCACGAGAAATCACTGGGATGTTGGATAAATGATTGGGTTATAGCCGGATCCAGTTTTTGCAAACGGTGTGCTGGATTCAGTTGACGTCGGCAGCGTATTATGATATTTAATTATGATCCTGATTTATTCTCTGTACAGAGATGCACATTAATGCTATTCAAATTTTTGGCACCGATTTAAACCAACAGTAAGGACGTTATTGGGGCCACTCTGCCAGCGTGGGTGGTTTATTTCAATAGAATACGTTGAAAACGTTAAGAATGACTGTTTAGTAGGACCGATTTAAAACCAACAGTAGGGATGTCGTTAGCTACTCACAAGTGTGGGTGGTTTATTTCAGCAGGATACAAAAGTATTTTAAAACACCGAGTTTGAGGACTAATTTAAACCAAACAGTAGGATGTTGTTGGGGCCACTCACAAGTGTGGGTGGTTTATTTCAATGGAATAGAAGAATATGTTAAGAACATCGAGTTTGACGACTGATTTAAACCAACAGTAGGGATGTTGTTGGGGCCACACACAAGTGTGGGTGGTTTATTTCAGCGGAATAAGAAGAAGTATGTTAAGAACACCGAGTTTGAGGACCGATTTAAACCAA